>MKYO02026048.1:75834-88280 GCA_002013955.2 Citrus medica | reverse complement strand
AGCTTAGCTTTCTTATATAGCCCTTTAAAATGGGCCCCACCTTGTCAATCCTAAAGCCAAAAGGATTTGGCCTTTTAGTTATTTTGCTTCACGTGGGCACTTTCAATTGTAATAGGTTTCTTTTTTTCCATTTATGAAAGCCACGTGGGGTCCCTTCTTAAAGCTAAAACCAATTTCTATCTTTTGTCCACATGTGCATGATGAATTAATCTTGTTGAATTCGGTTCCTTGGCTTGATTTCCATATGCTTGTATGACTAATTCCTTCCAAAAAAATTAATTAATCTTTAATGCTTACAAATTGAACTCCTTTATGCTCTTTTTATCCATAATTTTTAATTAATTTCCTATTCAATAAAACAATACAATTAATTAAAAATAACAAATAAATATAACTAACAATTATTTAATTAATGGTAAAATATGTATGTATTATATGCTCATCAGTACCCCTTTGCAACTAGCCTTGCCTTGAATCTTTTAGGTTTTGAACTAGTCAAGCCTTTTTTAACTTTGAAGATCCATTTGCACCCAACCACTTTTCTATTTGCTGGCCTCTTAACCAATTCCCAAGTTTCATTCTTGTATAAAGAAGACATTTCTTTATCCATAGCCTTCTGCTAATTTTCCTTATGAGGACCTTATGTAGTCTCTTTAAAGGTCTTTGGTTCATCAACTTCAATGTCTTGTGTAGCTGCTAAAGCAAAAGCAATTATGTCTACATAACCAAACCGCTTAAGTGGCCTTATGATTCTTCTCATCGTATCCCTGGTGAGTTAATAACTTTTTTCCTGAGTACATGATTATGACTATGTTTGTTGATGAGTTTCCAATGTGTTATCTGCATCATTATCACCATCTTGAGAATCTGCAGCTTCCTTGATGCCTCTATGACTAGATGCCTCCACCTTAAACTCCACTACCTCAGAATTCTTTGTGCTAGAGTTTGTTCCCTCAATAGTCAGCCTCTTCACTATTAATTCATATTCATTAAAAATGACATCTCTGCTTATTATGCATTTAGGGGAATTTAAATCAATACAGTAGATTTTATACCCTTTCACCCTTTTTGGGTACCCTATGAATACCCCTTTCGATGCTCTAGGTGCAAGTTGTCCTTGTCTAACATGAACATAAGCAAAAAAATCAAAGGCTTTCAGGTTACCATAGCTAGCTGGTTTACCCCCTCCCCACACTTAAAAAGGTATTTTAAGTCCTATAGCAGATGAAGGGCTTAAATTCACTAGATATATTGTTGTCATTAATATTTCTACCCACAACAACTTAGGTAGCTTAGATTGAATAAGCATACGTCTTACCCTTTCCATAAATGTCATATTCAATCTCTCTGCCAACCTATTCTGTTGAGGATTGAACCTCACAATTTTGTGCCTAACTATGCCCTCTTTTGCACAATAGCTCTCAAATTGCTGGTTATAAAACTCTAACCTATTATCTATCATAAGCTTTTTAACCTTCTTAACCCTCTTACCAATTTGATTTTCAACCAAACTTTTCCACTCTTTAAAATTTTCAAATACTTTATCCTTATTCTTTAAAGCATAAGACCAAACCTTTTTTGAAAAATCATAAATTATGGTAACAAAATATATTTTTCCACCGAAAGATAGTTCTTGAGCTGGTCCCCAAAGATCATAATGTACATAGTCTAAGATAGCATTTGACTTATGAACTGATCTGTTAAAGCTCGATCTTGTTGACTTACCCAACACACAGTCTTCAGAGAAGTCTATAGTACCTATCTTATCTCCTCCTAGTACACCCTGCTTTTCAAGCTCCTTGAGTTCCCTTTCACTCATTTATCCCAACCTAAGATGCCATAGCTTAGTTTTATCTATGTTGCTATCTATAGAAACACCATATTCCCCAGCTCTGACTTCACCATTCAATTCATGAACACCATTTCCTCTAGTACCTTTTATAACAGTAGTAGAGCCATTCATCACCCTTAGATTACCTGATTCAAGCTGAACAATATACCTTATTTAATCAAGCATCCCTAAAAAAATCAAGTTTCTTTTCAAATCTGGTACATGCCTGACTTGTTTGATTTCCAGCACAGTTCTATCATGTAATTTAAGTCTTACATTCCCCAAACCAATGTCTCTACGTATGACATTATTTCCCATCATTACTCTACCCCCACCAAACTTTTGATACTCAGTAAAGTAACCAATAAATGACTCATTTGAAATGTGCATCCTGAATCTAAGATCCATTTACCTTTTTCGTTATTATCTATTGCAACACAAATACCAGCAGACTCATACCCTTCATCTTCCACAGTAGTTGCATCACCATTCTGACCTTTTGGATGTTTAGGCTTATTCTTTCTCTCAGGGTAGTCCCGTTTCAAATGACCTTCCTTGTGACATTGAAAACACTTCCAGGTCTTTGTTTTATTCTTATGTTTCCCCTGTTTCTTTTTCTTGTCTTTTTTCTTATCAATTTTACCCTTTGCTGTTAACCCCTTTACAGTGCCATTCTCCAACACATCTTGTTTTCCTTGTAATTCTAGTCCCGTTTCAAATGACCTTCCTTGTGACATTGAAAATAGTTCCAGATCTTTGTTTTATTCTTTTGTTTCCCCTGCTTCTTTTTCTTGTCTTCTGTCTTGTCAATTTTATTCTTTGTTGTTAACCCCTCTCCAGTGCCATTCTCCAACACATCTTGTTTTCCTTGTAATTCTCTTGTATTAAGAGTAGCCTTAACTTCATCAAGTGTTAAGGTTTGCCTTCCATACATCAAAGCATCAACAAAATGCTCATAAGACTTTGGCAGGGAACTGATTAATAAGAAAGCCTTACCTTCATCATTTAAACCTTCATCAATAGTTTCTAAAGTGTCACACACCTTATTGAATTCATCTATATGTTGCTCCAGAGATGAGCTTTCAACCATCCTGAGTGTAAATATCCTATTTTTTCATGTAGAGTCTTTTTGCTAAGGATTTAGTCATATAGAGACTTTCAAAGTTTGCCCATAAACCTGCCACAATCTTCTCCTTGGCTACCTATCTAATGACTAAGTCCCCAAGACTCAAGATTATAGCGCTACTAGCCTTCTTATCAATTTCAGTAGTTTCTCTAGAGTCTTGGATGATGAGGCCTCTTTCCCTTCCACCCTTGACACTGGTTCAATTGCATCTCCCAATCCTTGAGTAATAAGTAAGGCCTCCATCTTGATTTTTCAGATAATTCTTTGGTGTAGCCATACTTGAATCTTGTCCAAGAACTCCATAACTCTGATACCAGTTGTAGTGATTTGATCCGCTTTGCTTCCTTACAAGATCAACCACTGCCCAGGACCTTGAACAAGATTAATCAAGTTGCTAATTTGCAAGACTCAAGCCAAAAACCTTAATGTAATAATTCTCAGAATCGCCAAGCAAGATTATAGACAAAGATTGAAGAAAAAATAACTCACAAAGCAATAAGAAACATAGATTTATGTGGTTCAGTTTTTCCAATAATGAGACAACTTACATCTACGGGAGAAGCCTTTTGATTAGTCTTTTATTGATTACCAATGGAGAAGCTGTTACGAAAAGATACAAGAGAATACAAAGAATCCTTTAGAACCAATCCTCCTCCCTCCCTCTCTCATTCCTATCACTTTAGAAATCATTGTCTCAAAGTGGTTGTGTTACTTAGCTTTATAATTGCATCAGTAACAAGAATCATGAACCCATATTGCACAGCTTCCTAACACGTTGATAACAGAAATAACGATCTTGAACGGAAGCTGCTCACATACCTCTCACATGTATCACTTAAAGGATGCTCCAAACGACATGTCTGAGCTTTGGTTTTGAAGTGAATTGGTTATAAGTGAAACATGTGCTTTCTCACGTGACCTCAGCTTATAACATCCACATTAAACGTTGTCGTTTAACATCCTGAGTTTGATTCACTAACACACTTTACACTTGTCAATATCTCCATATTATGAAGTAATCAAACCATTCAGTGCCTAAGAGGTAGGCATTATTTAATACAACCAAATCCACCAATTGGGAACTTTTGCAGAAAATTAAATATCAAAGTCAATATTCAAAATATTTTTTTAACATAGTGTCTATGGAAGAGTTTAAAGGCTTACCAATCTAGGAATCAAAAATCAAGAAAAGAGGTTCAATAGTGTCTAAAAAGCTGAGGATAGAATTGAAGCAATCATGAAATTTGGTGTCAACGACACTAGTAGCATTACTAGATAATTGCAAAACATCATTGTACAGAACATCGCATAGAAATTCCAAAAAGCTTTATATGCTAACCTATAATATCCAACCATTGGATAACTAATGAACACATACACAAGTGCTTGAATAAGTAAGTAAAGAATCTCAACTATCACCTACAAAATCAAAATGCATATCGAAATAAGAAAATTGTGAGTTCAACACAAAGACAACATAATGAATGCAGTAAAGTTGTGATTTCTTGAACATAAGGCCAACATAAACAATGAAGTAAAGTTCACAAGTACTTGTGCAAGTGCACAAGCCCATAAAGACATCCCTGCAAATCTTTCGCAATGCACAATAGTTCTTTCCCTCACAACGTTTGATATAACTGATGAACAATTGTTTATCCTCAAGAATACCACCGCCAAGTATAATGAACACTACATTGAATAAATCTAGCTGGTTATCTCTGGTAGATTTAAGGGAAAATGAATAGATGCTAGGTGCTTGCAAATTACACCAATAATTTAATCTTACTAAAATGAATGAAACTAGAGCGTGTGTGCTGATGATCATTAGTCAATCAAAAGTATTTTTGGGTTCATTTAAAAAAAGACTACATAAAGTTTTGCACAAAAAAAACTTTCGATTAATATATTGTCTTTTAATGTTGTTACTGCTGTTGATGTGTAGATAAACCATGGCATGTTATCATTAAATATATGAAGTTAAATGGCCTTCTGAGGTCAGACAGTGGAACTATGGAATGTCAAAGCATAACATGTTCGTCGAAAATTCTCATTAAACCTTGACAAGAAGGTTTACTATAAAATATTAAAAAAAAAAGCAGAGAACCCCTTGCACTATTAAACAACAAATAGTTCTATTTTACTTTATAAATATATTTTCTATAATTCACTTACATTTTCTATCCTTGGTCCTAGAAAAGTACACCAAAAAGTAAACATCATGTCGTCATGTGCATGATCCATGTTAAATTATATAAAGGATTTCTCCAGTAAGACAAATACAATTTCCATAAGCATGATTTAAATTGCCCCCAAGCATTGTGTGAAAAGCGAGTTGGAAAATGTAGATCTCTTGAACCAGGAGGTGGAGTATTCAAATGCTTAACAAGCTCTTTGTTGTTCCTACAAGTAGTGCAATATTGTGAAGTGTAAAAGGAGATCATAAGTGATTGTTCATCTAAGTCTACTAACAATAACAGAAGCAATGAAATTATGCTATTATAGAAATATGATATTGAATATCCTTAGTACTTTGGAAATAAGATGTTTTAAAAGCAACTCTTTTCATATCAATGAATTGGTTGAATTATTATTATTGATCAATAATAGGTTCTCTAACAAAAAGCAGCCTATTTGATGTTTGTATAGATATAAGACTTTTGATGTGTATGAGCATAACAATTAATAAAATCTATAGCGAGCCTTTTTTGGAGTAATTATAAGACTTCTATTACTTGAACGTACTCATATAAAGCATATTCTCTGTATACTTGAGAAAAATCTAGACCAAATTCAGCTTTAGCAGATGTAGAAGTGACTTCTAATATCCATGTTACTGCGTTGGAATTATGTACTCTTTAAAGCATATTGATAATAAATATATTTTCTAATGTTGCCTAATGTTGGAATTATGTACTCTTTAAAGCATATTGATCTATAATAAATATATTTTCTTATTAATAAAATATTTAAGACATTTTTCAGATATCTTAATTGCATAAATAATTTGAATAAAATTTGGTTAATCATATTATATGTATTTATGTGATTATCATATGGATTCATAGAAGATATAAATACAAGTTATTAAATAAATTGAGTTCACAGTTGATTAATAAAGTTGAGTGCTCTATTTATGTTTAGACTGCAGCAACTTCATTGAATGATTTGTCTTAATCATGTATGAATTTACTAAGTAGTTTGACTACATTGAACTGGATCACATATGAGATTTAAATTAATCTTGAAATGATTGTCAGACTTATTAAATCTCAGAGGCATTGATTTTATTGCAATCTCAATCTTGAGTTAATTATAGTTTCATGTTTGTGATAGTCATTTTATTTGAGTTATCAATGGGCGCGACATGCATTTTGTAATCAAGATTACACATTATCTTCGTAAAAACATTTATGAGTAGTAAGATTATATATTAACAATATAAAATTTTAAACATATCTTTTAATGGGTTTTCAATACTTGATCATATAATTCTCTGGCCAGTGTGCGTCAACATAATTAACATGTTGAAAATGATCATTAGAGAAAACCTGTAAATGTCAATGATTAAGATGTAATTAAATTAATTGGATAGTGGAGATATCAATTTAATTAGTATGGTTGTACGAAAAATTGTTCAGTAAAGAAATCAATGTGGCTGGGTTGAATTATTATTCGAGAAAAGTATCATAGATAACATACAATTATGGAGGTCAGTTCCAATCTTTTAGTGGAGTGAGAGGCTCCATTTAATATGCTTGTGTATAAAGGGTGTTGTGTTAGTTTACAAGATGGTCCCTTATAAGAACAAGTATAATGCCACTTTTGGCTTTAATTTTATATTTTAATTTAAATTAAATGTTTTTGATTCAATAGAATTAAAAAGAGATAACAAAGGAACCTAGGATTTCCATCAATAGATATAAAAGGGCTTATTCTTTCACAGAAAAATAAGAGAGACACAATATACAGAACAAAAAAAAAATATTTCTCTAGCTTAAAGAGAAAAAGTGTTTTACTATTAGTTGCTTTAGTGATGATAACAAACATGTCAAGTGCAAATCGTTAGTAATAGATTGTGATTAAATAAGCTTTTTGGTAACAGACCGTGATCTAACAAGATTGGTGGTGACAGATCATGATTTGAGAGCCTAATTACTTCAACAAAAAAGCAAAGTTACAAATTCTAAATTATGGTAAATCTATATGTTGTGTGAGAATTATAATCCATATAGTTCTGCTGTAAAACAATTTTCAACCAACAGTTGATATCAGAGCGATCTCATATTAATATATAGAGTTACTATATGAAATCAATCTCTTGTATTATGTGTATAAGAAGAGTGGCACTATTTTTATATATATTATTTCAATTCATGGTTGAATATATTTATTGAGCATGCTAATGGTTATCTCAATTCATGGTTAGCTATTTCATTTGTATTAATTTTATGGATTTGTAACTAGAGAGGTGGCCTAATTTTGTGATGTTTCTTTCTTGCTCATTTTATTTCACTGCTCATACATTCTTTATAAGACATTACTGGCATAGGGGTTTTTGTAAATATTATTTAGTTTATAAAATAATAAAGAACTAAAGAAAAAACATTGATGACAAAAAAGAGAAGCAGAACGGCAATAGCTTTTGGAATTGGCGACGGAAAACATAACGATGAAATTAGGGTTTATTTTGGATTTTTTTTCATGAGACACCTTAATGTTTTGTTGGTTTATGCTATCTGCCAAAGTTTGAAATTTTGTTGCATTTAAGTCCAACACGCTGTATGTGAATTAGGGTTTTGGGTTTATATCCCATGGCACCCTATGATTTTGCTAGTTTACAGTTCAGCTTAGGTATTGGGGCTTTGGGTAGAAAAATTCAAATCTATTTATATTGGTCCCAAGCTCATTTTCATATTTTAAAATTGGGTCATATAAATGAAAATTTGGTGAGATCAATAATAAAATTTATTTGTCTCAAGAACTTTTTAAAATAAATTTGGACTTTTTTTTATTAAATAAGTCCAAATTAGGTCTAGTGTTTTTTATAAAAAAATTATTTCAAAAAATAAGACCAAATAGTATTTTTTTTAATAGGTGCCCAAATTTAATCTTAAAAATAAACCAAGGATAAATTTAAAAGTCCAAAAATGGCCAAGCCAATGGATATGAACAAGAGCAAGTACAAGGAAGAGAAAAAATGAAGATAGACATTGACTTGAAGCCCAATAGATATTAAACTTATAGATTAAGTCGATTTTTCCTTAGGAAAAACCACGAATTGAGATTGTTTAATTGCTTTTATCTATATGCTATGTTTGATGGATAACATGTCATATAAAATAGGTAGTGCCACTCTATGCATCATAATACATAGCATCTGTAAATTGTGAACCTAGACATCTATTGTTTGGTGTTTGCATGTGCTAAATGATATAAGATTTCATCTAGATAATTTTATTTTAGGAAGCATGCAACTAACTATATAGGATATAATATGTATGTTGTTCAAAAGGAAGAAACAACTTTAAAATATTAAGTGGGAGAGGGAAAATTCAAGATAATTTTTCCCATGGGCTCAATTATTAGTTCAATAATAAACTTATATAGATAACTCATTTGAAATATTTAGAGGGGGCTACATTTGTTATAAATCATGTATTCAAAGGGAGTTCATAGTTGATTTGTATGTTGAATCATGAAGCGGCTAGCCGGTTACTTATTGGAATTTACTTATAACGGCTAGTTTTTGGGTTGAATCTAAATAAACTCAAATCTAGCTACACTTTAGAAACTTTTGCAAACATAAACAAGTGCATACAACATATATTGAGCTTCCATTTCGCAAATAATCATATATTGAATCATCATTATGCTATAATTTGTATATCCACTCTAAAAGAGAGTTTTGGTTGTAATCTTTGTTTTCTTATCAAATTTGCGAGTGGACAAGTGTGAGAAACACTTGGGTGAAGAGATTGAAAGATAATCTCTTGATTGTAAATGTTTATTGACACCTTGGAAGTCAATTGTAAAGAACTTGAAGCTTTGAGAGGCTTGGATAGTGAAATTCTCAAGCTTGGTTGGCTTGGAGGCCTAGACGTAGGCAGGGATTGCCGAACCACGTAAAAATCATTGTGTTTACTCTCTTTTCCTTCACTCTTTTATTATTGTGCTTTATTAAATTTATTTATTTTTATTTCATTAAAGGAATAGATTGAATTGTTGTGTGGTTTGTTTAATTTAAGTTTTAAAATCCTAATCCACTCACTCTCTTGGGTTGTATAACTAGCATTTCAATCCATTGTAGCATGATGATTTGCTAGCCAATCCATCCCCAGAATAGCATTGAAATCATGAATGTCTAACAGAATCATATATGCTACCATATCTTTATTACCCACTCTTATCATACAATCTCGGAATACACTCTTAACCAACAAAGGATTACCAATCGGTTCAGCCACTACTAAAGTACAATCTAATGGCCTCATCTCTCTATATGCGTACATGGAAAATGCACAAGAAATAAAAGAATGGGTAGAACCTAGATTAATTAAAATATATGCCTCATGGCCAAAAATAGTCAAAATACCTGTCACAACATCTGGAGTAGCATAAGCCTCCTGTTGGGTCAGAAGAAATACACGTGCCTAGGCTTGTGGTCTACTTGGCTAACTCCTCTATTGACTACCACTGGTCTGTCCTGCATTAGACTGGTAACTATTGGAAAGTGTGGGTCTTATTCTCTAAGAGCCTTCCTACTCTCAAAACCGATTGCTGAGACTCAAATGGTAACGGCGGTCTCGCCCTGGCACAAGACTACTACTCGATGTCAAATTTGGACAATCCTTCTTCAAATGTCTCGGTTGTCCACACTAAAAAAACATGACGACCCACTCAAACACTGTCCCTTGTGAAATTTCCCACAAATATTACACTAAGGGCAATTGCTTTGCCTAAATTGCGGCTCTGTTGAACATTGTCGTGACTATTAGAAGGTCACTTCCCTCCGACAATCTCTGGTCGTCGATTTTAGTTTGCCTAAATTGCGGCTCTGTTGAACATTGTCGTGACTATTAGAAGGTCATTTCCCTCCGACAATCTCTGGTCGTCGATTGTACTATTGGCTAGTTGAGAAATCTCTATTCTTCATCTCTCTTCTTTGAGTCCTACCATTAGGTTCACTAATTGTGCCAAATAGGGCCTCGCTTGTGCTGTTGCAGCTCAGCCCTTTATGCTTCTCTACGACTCCTCTCAATTCTCGTAGTAACTCTAACTAGGGTGCCAAAATATGTACATTTTATTTCGATTACTATAGTCCTTATGTCCTCTCGAAGACCCCGTTCGAAGCACTTACACTTCTCTCTCTCATTTGGTACAACAAATGGGGCAAATCTCAATAGCTCAGAAAACTTACGCTCGTACTCTTCTACTATCATAGATCCTTGTACAAGCGTCATAAACTCATTTACACTGTCCTCCGATAAATAATGGGAAAGAAATTTATCGAAAAATTCTCTCTAAAAATTTGCCCAAATAATAGCTCCACATCCCTTATACCGGCGTAACATAGACATCCACCAGTGATACACATTACCCTCTAATAGAAACTTATTCAAGGATAACATTTCCTCGTCAGTACATCTTAGTACATTATAAATCCTTCGTAGTCTGATTAACCATGACTCTGAAGTCACAAGGTCAGTTGTACCCTCAAAAGTCATAGCCCCCAAATCACGTGCACGCTCAATGGTGTTTTGTGTACCTATATGAACTTTAACTCCCTCAAAAAAATGTTAGCAACAAACCCTTCAAATCTATCCATAAATTGATCCATAGTATGAGGTATAATTTTCTTAAATATAGTAGAATTTATTTTTAAGCTAACAAGCCCCCTGAGTTTATAATATTAAATTTTAAGAAATGATGACATAAGCAATGACATAAGGAATGATGAAGTAAGCGATGATGTAAGAAGAAGTGTAGAGAAAATTAAAGAATTCTAGAATTTAGTAAGTAATTTATGAAGGTTAATCTCAACCATCCATTAACCTAAAGAAATCCTATAAATACCCCCTGCTACCTCTCATTTGCAATGCAACCTAGAAATTTCATTCCCTTCTATTCTAAGTCATAATAACAAGAGTAGAGGAATCCTTAACTTAGAAAGGTTTAGAGAAGTCAAGATCAAGAGGTAAGTTTTGTGCAAATTTTATTGAACTCGCAAGTGCACGAATCTATTGTAGAATAGACTAATGGTGACGAGTGTCGATCCCACGAGGAGGTGTATTTTAATTGTGTAGAATTAATTTTGTAAATGGGTGGTTGGATTTCTGGTGAAATTGATTTGGAATATTCTAAAATTTAAATTAAAATGGCGAGAATAAATTGAAGATAAATCTATTGAAATGAAGTACTTGGGTATTTGGATCTGTATCAACATGCACCATGGGATAAATATTCCTTATTAATATCAATTAAATCATGAGGGGGGAATCCACACCTCACGAACCACACTCTAATCAATATGGTGCTAAGGGCTTATCGTGCCAAATAATAATAACCTTGTACTAGGGAGCCGGTGAAACCAGGGCGGTATC
This sequence comes from Citrus medica, assembly GCA_002013955.2. Lineage (NCBI taxonomy): Eukaryota > Viridiplantae > Streptophyta > Magnoliopsida > Sapindales > Rutaceae > Citrus > Citrus medica. The sequence goes on along the minus strand of MKYO02026048.1, from coordinate 76,723 downwards.
TAGACAAGCTTATTATTATTTGTCGACGAGAAGTCAAAACATCTACAAAAACTAGAGGGGAAGAGAAAATAAATTTACCAAATAAAGCCCATGACACATGTGGAGACTTCACCTTCAACCCAAGTTTGAAAGAAAATTAGCTACTCATAATTGAACTAGGGGCAAAAAGGGAATTTATTAAAATACGTAGAAAATACAAGATGGAGAAGGAATTACAGAAAATGGAGTCCAAAAATAGATTCAGAGATATCAAATTATGGGGGGGAGGTCCCTTTTTTATAGATACATCGAGTAAATCATGGCCATCGGATTAAAAACAGTTTGGATATTCAGGATTGCACCACGTCATCAGTCAACAATACGCAGTTTGACCACGTGGATGAACAGTAACACGGTTTGGTTGAAAATAATCTTGTGTGTTGCATGTACCGTATGCGAGATTTTTAGTCCACTGATATGCTGCCATGTCAGCATCAACAGTACATAAGAATTTTAGTCCAACAGGATCGTGACACCTCATCAGTCAATACCACATCATCGGTCAATGCCACGTCATCGATCCGTCTATATGAACAGTGTCGTGAACAGTAACGTAGACAGTATCGTACATGTGAATAGTGCCATTTTTCCTTTTATGCTCCTCCTAAGGTTTTCGACTGTCCTGAGTTCAAAAGTGATGTCTGTTTTTCCATCTGATCTCTCGTTTAGTGTGAAATGACTATGATGCCCCTAAAACACATAAAATAGTTAATTAAAATAAACACACATAATTAAATTACAAGAAGCTTAAACATATAAAAGTAAGGGTTGTTAGTAAGACTTGAAATGTAAAATGACGGTTTTCTCCTTTATAAATATGCATTTTCTAACACTCAACACACCCCCTAAC
>MKYO02026048.1:22430-74475 GCA_002013955.2 Citrus medica | reverse complement strand
CCCCCAACCAGAACGAAACATTGTCCTCAATATTTTAAAGGAAAGAAGTAGAGTTTAAAAGACATCACCTGGGTGGTGCAACACAAAAGAAAATATTTACAGGCGGAGAGTTAAATCTAATTTGTACTTCTTACTGCGGCTACTATTACCGTCATTATTTGGATGCTCGAACACAAAGGTCCAGGGGTCTGGCTCCGATTTATAAGCTTGTGACATATCAAGTAGCTCATTAGCAGTGTGAGCACAAATCAAAAGCTTTTTCGCATTGGAAGGAACGAAATAGTTTTTTATTGCATGGTTAAGAAATGCGATAAAGCCATCATAAAAGTTATTAACATTTAACAAACCGATGGGTTTCTGGTGAATGTGCAGATGGGCCCAAGATGCTAGTGTGATAAGTGGCTCTAGTGTTGCAAGATCTCTTAGAAGGAAAGTAAAAGCATCAACATGATTAAGCATTTAAGTTATTCTTTCTTGCATACCTGAGACGATTAAATTTTCTCCAGTCGGTAGGTCAGACAAACTACCCAAAGGTTTTAGGGCTTTTGGGATGATGCCTAATACTTGACTTCCTCTGACAAAAGCAGCTTCTCAGACCAATTTTGATAACTCTCGGTTACCTTCTCCATACACCAAGTGTAATTTTCTCTTTGCTATGCTTCGACCAAGATCTATGGCTGCCTTAACGAACTCTTTATGTTTGTCATAGTTAAATCCAGAAAGCACACAAATGTTCTTGAATTGTCTATTAGGAGTAGCTGCCATTGGGATACTTTTCAAAAATAATTTGTGAGTGCTTAACAAAAAGTCATATTTAAGAATCACAAATGTTCTTGAATTGTCTATTGGGAGTAGCTGTCATTGGAATATTTCTCAAAAATAATTTGTGAGTGCTTAACAAAAAGTCATATTTAAGAATCTTGGTAACAGTGGGTCACAACTGTGTATGAAGTGGCATGTCAGTGTCAAATAACGCGTAAAGCACTTGGCTCACCAATCAAAAAGGAAACAGTAAAAAGAAAAAGAAATAATGATAAAATAAAATCATTAAAGACAATAATGCAAAAGATAAAATAACAGTGAAATAAAATAACAGTGAAGTAAAAGGATATTTACAGGTAGTTGCGACTGTGGCTCATATCTTCCTCTGATTTTACGTCCAGAAACGGCTTGAACGCCCTCTATGGGTCGAGGATAAGCTTCCCATCCGGTTTTCTTATAAACTGACAAACAAGGTCATTTATAGTCAGATTCCCGAGACTATATCGTGCATGCTCTTTCTGGAATAATGGCTATAACTGGAGAATCGCTCCTTGCACATATCCACTGGGATGCGTTTCAAGAGACAGTAGGATATTATCCAACGACTCCTTATTCAAACCATCCCTAATGAATTGAATCTTATCTTCCATGTTATCAGATACCATTCCTAAAGAACATGGTTTTTATCGCAACTCATTCTGGTACACTTATGACAAGCAACATAAATTCTTTGAGCTCGTCGTTTTCTTGCATAATTTCCTTTACCACAACCAGGCATGTATACAATAAATTTTAGAGGCAACTCACTTGCCAATCATACTTTAGCTTTGATTAACCAACGGATGTCAGTAGGTATGTTATTCCTCATGAGTAATCGCGTGCGTTCGGACTGGGCTTTATAGATTGTAAGGTGGATATTCTGAGGAAGTGAAGTGAAGGGAATCGCTTGCGAAGCTTCGCTAGAATCTCGTTTCTGTCCATACCTTCGCCTCAGAATATTAGTTATTATGGGAAACTGAAGTAACTAACTTGATTGTCATGGAGTAACGTTACCCGCCACTTCTCTGGTAACTAACTAAAGCACACAAACAGAAAAACAAATTAAAACACACCAAGAAAATTAAAATCGTCCTCTTATTGAATTTACCTCAAGCTCCAACTGGATGTCGTAAACACTTCTCTCAATGTCTCTGAGTTGGCTTTCTAAACCCTCAATATAGGATACTAACTCTGGTGGTTGCAGAGTCCAAATACGATGTGTTTTACAAAATTGAATCTGCCTTTTGAGATGAGTTTTGACACGTTGAAGTGGTTTAAGAATGTTCAGGAGGAACGATCTAAGTATGGTACTCATCATTAACAATGATAAGAGAAAATGTAATGGTAAAACAAACACACTTATGCAAAAATAATTTCAATTAGTAAAAGAATAATAAAAAGAAAGAAAAAAAAATCAAATTAATGAAAAGAAAAAAAAATCAATTCAAATCTGGTGGGTCACTCAAATTTATTTCGGTGTCTTCTCCATGTGGTTGGTACTCTAGATATGGCTTTAATATTTCACCATTAACTTAAACATGACACCGTTCTTTGGGTCCTTAATTTCAATTGCCCCATATGGAAAAACAGTATGAACAATAAAGGGGCCAGACCATCGAGAGCGTGACTTACCTAGGAATAAGTGCAAACGAGAATTGAATAAACGTACTTTCTGACCTGGAGTGAACGATTTTCTCATAATTTGCTTGTCATGGAAGACTTTCATTCGTTGCTTGTAAATCTTGGCATTTTCGTATGTATCATTGCGAATTTCTTCAAGTTCTCCGAGCTGTAATCTTCTTTCTGAGCTGGCTTACTACATGTCAAAGTTGAATTTCTTGATAGCCCAATATGCACGATGCTTACCTAGGAATAGGTGCAAACGAGAATTGAATGAAAGTACTTTCTGACCTGGAGTGAACGATTTTCTCATAATTTGCTTGTCATGGAAGACTTTCATTCGTTGCTTGTAAATCTTGGCATTTTCGTATGTATCATTGCAAATTTCTTCAAGTTCTCCTAGCTGTAATCTTCTTTCTGAGCTGGGTTGCTGCTTGTCAAAGTTGAATTTCTTGATAGCCCAATATGCACGATGCTCGAGTTCCACAGGTAGGTGGCAAGCTTTTCCATACACTAGCTTGTAGGGTGACATCCCAATCGGGGTCTTGAAAGCCGTTCTATATGCCCATAATGCATCATCAAGTCTTAATGACCAATCTTTTCTATCCGCCCTCACTGTCTTTTCTAATATGTGCTTTATTTCTCGATTGGAGATCTCAACTTGGCCACTGGTTAGCGGATGATATGGGGTCGCTACTTTGTGAGTGATTGAATACATTGTCAAAAGAGCTTTGAATGCTTTGTTACAAAAGTGGGCACCACCATCACTAATTATTGCTCGAGGGAATCCAAAGCGTGAAACAATGTTGCTTTTCAAAAATGCTATCACCACCTTGTGATCATTGGTTCTACATGAAATTGCTTCTACCCATTTTGAAACGTAGTCAACAGCAACCAATATGTATTGATGGCCAAAAGAAGAGGGAAAGAGTCACATGAAGTCGATACCCCATACGTAAAAAATCTCAACCACTAAAATTGGATTTAATGGCATCATGTTCCTTCGTGTAATGCTCCCCATTCGTTGACACCTATCACATGAAAAACAGAAAGTGTAAGCATCTTGAAATATAGTTGGCCAATAGAAACCACATTGTAAAACTTTTGTAGCTATTTTCTTTACACTAAAATGACCTCCACAAGCTTGTTCATGACAGAATAAAATGATATTCTGAATTTCACTTTCTGGGACACATCGCCTGACAATTTGATCTGCATAATACTTGAACAAATACGGGTCATCCCAAAAGAAATTCTTTATTTCCGCAAAGAATTTAGCCTTGTCTTGCTTGGTCCAATGCTCTGGAAGTTTACCTGTAACAAGATAATTAACTATATCAGCATACCAAGGTAATACTTCCACATTCATTAATTGTTCATCTGGAAATGACTCATTCAATGGTAATGATTCTGTAATTGTGTCAAAATGGAGACGAGAGAGGTGGTCCGCCACAACATTCTCTGTGCCTTTCTTATCTTTGAATTCCAAGTCAAACTCCTGCAAAAGTAACACCCAACGAATTAGTCTGGCTTTTGCATCTTTCTTTGTGAGAAGATATTTAAGAGCAGCATGATCCGTGAATATAATTATTTTACAACCAATGAGATATGATCGAAATTTTTCCAATGCAAACACTACTGCTAGCATTTCTTTTTCAGTAGTTGAATAATTCAACTGTGCATCATTCAATGTCATACTAGCATAATAAATAACATGGGGACTTCGATCAACTCTTTGTCCTAATACTGCTCCTACTGCATAATCAGATGCATCACACATGAGTTCAAATGGTAAGCTCCAGTTTGGGGCCTGAATGATGGATGATGATGTCAACAATTGCATTAATTTTTCAAAAGCCACAAGACATGAATCATTAAAGATAAAAGGTACATCCTTAGCAAGTAAATTGCGTAAGGGTCTAGAAACTTTGCTAAAAGCTTTAATGAAACGTCTATAGAAACCAGCATGCCCAAGGAAATATCTTACTTCTCTGATTGTTTTGGGTGGAGGAAGATTAGAAATGAGATCCATCTTGGCTTTGTCAACCTTAATACCTTTGCTCGAAATGATGTGACCGAGAACAATATCTTGTTTTACTATAAAATGGCACTTCTCCCAATTTAAGACTAAGTTCTTCTCGATACATCTCTGTAGAACTAATATTAGATGATGTAAACATTGATCAAACGAATCACCAAAGATAGAAAAGTCATCCATAAAGACTTCAAGCAATCGTTCAACCATATCAGAAAAAATGCTCAACATGCATCGTTGAAATGTGGCAGGTGCATTACATAATCCAAATGGCATCCTCCTATATGCAAATGTGCCAAAAGGGCAAGTGAAAGTAGTTTTCTCTTGATCTTTTGGTGCTATGGGAATCTGATTATATCCTGAGTAGCCATCTAGAAAGCAATAAAATTCATGGCCTGCCAATCTATCAAGCATTTGATCGATAAATGGTAAAGGAAAATGGTCTTTACGTGTGACAGAATTCAACTTTCTATAATCAATGCATACACGCCATCCTGTAGTTACTCTAGTGGGTATCAATTCATTATCAGCATTGGTAACTACTGTGACTCCTGACTTTTTGGGGACAACTTGTACAGGACTGACCCATGAACTATCAGAAATTGGGTAAATGATACCTGCGTCTAATAGCTTAAGGACTTCTGTTCTAACAACTTCTTTCATGTTAGGATTTAACCGACGTTGCATTTCCCTAGTAGATTTAGCATTTTCATCAAGGTGAATGTAATGCATGCAATCTACTGGATTTATACCTTTTATGTCTGCTATGGTCCATCCTAATGCTCCTTTGTGCTCTTTTAAAACATCCAACAACTTACCTTTTTGTTCGTCATTTAGGGATGATGAGATGATTACCGGCAGAGTACTTTCTTCTCCCAAAAATGCATATTCCAGAGTGTTGGGCAATGGTTTGAGCTCGAGTTTCGGTGGTGATTCTAATGATGGGCTGAGTTTCTTCTTTGATGGTGCTAGTTTTTCAACTCTTGACTTCCATTTATTAGTGTCCATGGATGGCGTTGAGTCAAGTAGAGCGTTGACATTATCGACCGATCTGTCAATATCAAAATCCAAACTAAAGTGAGTTAAACATGTTTGTAAAGGATCATCACTAAGGTTTGAAAGAAAAGTATTATCAACTATTGTTTCTATTAAATCCACATCAACAATTTCATCATCTGCATTGTGAGGTTGTTTGGCAATGTTGAAGATGTTCAGCTCCATAGTCATGTTGCCGAAGGAGAACTGCATATTTCCAGTCCTGCATTGAATGTGAGCATCCGCAGTTGCCAAGAAAGGTCGGCCTAGAATAATGGGGATGTGCTTCCTTGAATCCTGTATTGGTTGAGTGTCAATTACAATGAAATCAATAGGAAAATAAAACTTGTCTACCTAGATAAGCACGTCCTCCACAATACCACGAGGTATTTTCGTAGATCGATCTGCAAGCTGTAACACCACTGGAGTTGGGTGTAATTCTCCCAGTCCAAGTTTTAAAAATACTGAGTAAGGTAATAGATTTACACTAGCTCTTAAATCCAACAAAGCATTCTCAATTGTGTGGTTCCCTATGCTACATGAGATAGTGGGGGAGCCTGGGTCTTTGAATTTTAGAAGAATTTTATGTTGGAGGATAGAACTAACTTTTTCTGTTAAAAATGCATTCTTTTGAACATGAATGTTTCTCTTTTAGTACACAAGTCTTTAAGAAACTTGGCATAAGATGGAACTTGCTTTATAGCATCAAGTAAAGAGATGTTAACACTGTTTGAAGATTTCAAGAATCTCACCTGTGGATTTTTCCTTCTTTCCTTTAGCTAACCTCTGAGGAAATTGAGCTTTGGGAACATATTCTCGTGGGCTGGTTTCTCTTTTCTTCTCTGATGGTGAGTCCTCAAAATTCACAGGTACAATTTGATTTTCTTTTGTCACCGGCATCTCTACTTTGTTGTCGACTTCTTTTCCTTTTCGTAAGGTCATGACTGCTTTGACCTCTCCATGTTGCTGTGGTGAACTGGTACTTACTTCATGCACTCCTTTAGGATTAGGCACTGGTTGACTTGGAAACTTACCTTTTTCAACAGTCATTGCTAAGGTCTGAACTAAAGAAGCAAGTTGTCGCACTATCTTCTCGAGGCTTGAAATTGATTGGGCTTGTGAGTTGAAGCATGCTCTCAACTCATTTCGTAGTCTATCAATGGTGTGATTCTGTTGCTCAATCGTAGAGTGAGTAATATTCTTGAAATTCTGGAATGCATCTTCCCATGGTCTAGGTTGAGAGTAGTTCTGGTTATGATTGTATGGTCTAAATGGTGGCTGAAAGGCTTGAGCAATTTGAGGAATTTGTTGCATTGTTAGAGCTGGAGCTGCTGGTCCATTTTGTTGGAATCCTTGAGACCATGAAAAATTGGGGTGGTCTCTCCATCCAGGGTTATATGTATTGGAGTATGGGTTGTAATTTGATGGTTTTCTCATTACACCTATGGCATTGGCTTGATCTGAGTATTAGTCATGGTCATGTGGCTCTGTTGATTTAGCAGTCGATAACGATGCTATTTGTCGAGCAAGACCTTCAACCATCTCCTTGACTTCTTTGATTTCTGAACTTGACTCACCAATGTGAACCTCATTTACTCCCTTAATTCTTCTAGTATTCCTAAGTGATCGACTTCGTTGTTGGGAATTATCCGCTTGTCGTTGGAAGAATTCCCAAATCTCTGTTGCACTTTTTGACATTAGCTCTCCTCCACTTGTTGCCATTAGCCATTCTTGCACATTCGGCAATAATCCCTCCAAAACGTATTGGCATTGGTGCCATTTCTCGTACCCATGATGTGGACACTTCAAGAGTAGCCCATTGAATCGCTCCCATGTTTCGAAAAACTGCTCGTCCTCTCTTTGGGTAAACTCCGAGATTTCCCTGCGAATAGCATTGGTTTTATGCACAGGGAAATATTTATTTAAAAATTTAGTTACCATTTGTTCCCATGATGCAATACTATTAGCAGGCAAAGTATTTAACCATGAACGAGCTCTATCCTTTAAAGAAAATGGGAATAATCTGAGTTTAACATCATCGTCTGAAAAATTCTCGTATTTAAATGTTTGACAAATAGCATGAAAATCATTCAGATGATTATATGGGTCCTCATTTTCTAGGCCATAGAATGTTGGGAGACAATTTAGCACACTAGGTTTTAGTTCAAAACTCCTAGCAGCTACATTTGGGTATCTTATACATGATATGCTCAAATTATCTAAAGGACTGAAGTAGTCTTTAAATGGCCTCTCATGTGGTGCTTGTAAATCCATTTTATTTTTTATGTGCCTGTGTGTGCGAAGTGTTTTCTCAAGTTCAAGGTCTATAGGTTCAAGATAAGGTAATAATGACCTACAACCATGCATGCAAAACAAATAAAATAAAAATAAATATTGGAAAAAAATAAATAAAAATAAAGAAGAACGAGAAATTACGTTACTAACCTTATCACGCTGTGAAAACCTTTCTATAAAAATTCACAAAAACAAATACGTGAAATAAATTAACTAAAATAAATTAATAAGATAAACAAAAAAAAATTTACAAAGAAAAATAAATTGAAAATTAAATTACAGAATTTTAAAGAAGAGAAGAAAAAAAAATACTAACCGTTAAATGTAGATTCACTTTTTTTTTTCTTTTTCTTTTTTAATAATAAAAAAATACAAGAAAAAAAATAAAAGAAATTATTTACAAAAATTAATTTTACGAATTAAAATAACTTACCTCCCCGGCCACGGAGCCAAAAACTTGTTGTGCAAATTTTATTGAACTTGCAAGTGCACGAATCTATTGTAGAATAGACTAATGGTGACGAGTGTCGATCCCACGAGGAGGTGTATTTTAATTGTGTAGAATTAATTTTGTAAATGGGTGGTTGGATTTCTAGTGAAATTGATTTGGAATATTCTAAAACTTAAATTAAAATGGCGAGAATAAATTGAAGATAAATCTATTGAAATGAAGCACTTGGGTATCTGAATATGTATCAACATGCACCATGGGCTAAATATTCCTTATTAATATCAATTAAATCATGAGAGGGGAATCCACACCTCATGAACCACACTCTAATCAATATGATGCTAAGGGCTTATCGTGCCAAATAATAATAACCTTGTACTAGGGAGTCGGTGAAACCAAGGCGGTATCTAGACAAGCTTATTATTATTTGTTGACGAGAAGTCAAAACATCCACAAAAACTAGAGGGGAAGAGAAAATAAATTTACTAAATAAAGCCCATGACACATTTTGAGACTTCACCTTCAACCCAAGCTTGAAAGAAAATTAGCTACTCATAATTGAATTAGGGGCAAAAGGGGAATTTATTAAAATATGTAGAAAATACAAGATGGAGAAGGAATTACAGAAAATGGAGTCCAAAAATGGATTCAGAGATATCAATTAGGGGGGGAGGTCCCCCTTTTTATAGATACATCGAGTAAATCATGGCCATCAGATTAAAAACAGTTTGGACGCTTAGGATTGCGCCACGTCTTCAGTCAATAGTACGCGTGAATAGTACGCGGTTTGACCACGCGGATGAACAGTAACACAGTTTAATTGAAAATAATTCTGTGTGATGCATGTACCGTACGCGAGATTTTTGGTCCAATGAAATGTAGATGTGTCCAAGTACAAGCATAAGATACTACTCAGGTGGTGAGGATGGAGGTGGAAACGAATATGGAATGCCGAAGTGCTCGAAGAGGAGGCGCTGTCCATGAATAAGTTGCTGCTGCTGCTGCTGAAACTCAGTCTGCTGCTGCTGAAACTTAGTATGCCGCACAGAGAGTGTCCGCACTTCATCTATAATCTGCTGAAGAGTGACCTCTTCAGAGGTAGGAGGATGTGGAGGTGATGAAGCAGATGCAGATGCACTAGGAGCTGAAGCAACCGTGGAAGAAACTCGGCGTCTACGCTGCCCTCGAAATGAGAGTGAGAAAACTGGAAGCTGATAAGCTGGAATCACAGCATTAAGTGGCCGATCATCACTTGGGGCTAGAAAGGTAAACTTGTTATCGCTATATTTGACCCAAGTGTCATCCTTCCACTCAAAGCCTAACCCAATAATAACCTCATCCCCGATACCCTTGGACGACCTACAAGATGGTTCTAGAATCGGCACTTCAAAGAATTTAAGAATTCGAGTAATTAAGTGACCATAAGGAAGAGAGCGGGTAATCAAGATAGGAATGCTCAACATGGTGCGGATGATGGAATAGCCCAAGTTAACCGGGCGACCTCTAAGGATACAGTCAATCATGGCGACATCCATGTGAGAAACCTCATCTAAATGTCCTGATCTAGGAAGTACAATGGATTGGATGATACGAAGCAAAAAACGAGTTTGAAGACAAAGACACTGAGTACGGAAATGAATGGTACAGTCTTCAACAGAAAGATCACTACGCCGACAAATATTATGAACGACATCAACATGAACATAGTCATCAATATCAGGAGGTTTCCTAGGAGAAAAAATGTCCAGGCCATCATCAGAAGATCCTAGGATGGAGTTCAACTCCGAATCATCAAATTCAATTAAAACTCCTCCAACTATGGTGATTACTCGATTCTCTTTCTCTGCGGAACAATCCATATTCGAGCAAAATAATTTCACCAAGTCGGGATACACATTCTCCTCAATCAACAATGCATCAATCCAACTAACATCTCCCAACAATTGAAATATATTTCTATAACTAATCTTGAGAGTATGCATAACATCCGGTGAAACAAAGAAAGTGTTGAGTACCTCACGAGTCCGAAAGTTTTGTTGAAACCGTTTGATCAAGTGTTGCTTGTTCTGAAAATGAATGGACTCAAAAGTGGATTGATTTGAGGTGCCCCTTGCTTCCCGTGGCCGGGTGGTTTGTTAAACCGATTCTTTGCCTTTTCTTCGAACCGGCCGAGGGCTTGACATTTTGATTTTGATGGATTTGAAGATAAAAACACCAAAGAGAATGAAGATGATGAAGATTGAAAGTGATTTGGAGAAACAAATTGGATAAAAAACGGCTTGAGAGTGAGAAATCTAGAGAGAGAAAAATCGGCCCAAAACCTAGGTTGAAATTCGGATCTAGGGATTTGGAGGTTGAAAATAAGTTTTGAGTGTGATTTTAGGTATAAGAACGGATGGGGATCAAGATTTATGGATTGATTTGCATCAAAACCGAGTAGAAACGGTGGATTTTGGAATGAAAAAATGAGAGAGAAGCAAACGGTTTTTAGAGAGAGGAAGAGCCAGATTGCCGAATGCATGGGGAAGAGGATGAACAGCACAAAAGGCTCATGAATCCGGCTTGCCGGATTTCCTAATCGGCAAGCCGGTTATTGGACAGAAACCAGAAAAACGTAAACGGCTTGCCGGATTGCATATCTAGTTAGCCGGTTATTGACCCGAGAGTGAGAAACACAAATTCGGCTTGCCAGTTTGCTTAACCGGCTGGCCGGTTTCGAGAGAGATTTGAAACTTTACAAATTCGGCTTTCCAGATTGTCTTGAACCGGAAATCCGGTTTTGTTCCAGCAAGCATGCACGCGAATTCGGCTTTCCAGTTTGTCTAATCGGTAGACCGATTGTGAGGCAGTGAGTTGCCTTCCGAATTCGGTTTGCCGGTTTGCATAACCGGTTGGCCAGTTATGAGGCAGAGAGGAGGCTTAGCAAATCCGATTTTCCGGATTAAAAATTCGGTTATCCAAATGTTGTCCCGAGAGCAACCAAAGCTAATCTGGTTTTCCAGATTGAAAAGCCAATTATTCGGAATTTGTCCCGAGAGAAATCAATGAGAAAAAAATGGTTTTCCGGATGAGTGGAAAGGGAATATTTGCTAGCTCTTATACTTGTACTACACACACCATTTCATTTTCGGCCTTAAAAATTTATTAATTTTAAATTATTTTGAGATTTAAAACTTTTCAATAAGTCATTTAATGCATGAAACACAAAATCATAAAATCATAAATTTACAAGCATATCAAGCTATCTAATTCATGAAGCATAAATCCATATGATAACAAACATATCAAGCCATGTAGTAAAGCATGAATTAAGAATCAACATTCATCATTCCAAGCTCATGTCTTATCTTTATAAAATGCTCTTCACTAAGAGGTTTTGTAAAAACATCCGCAAGTTGATTTTCAGTGGAAACAAATCTAATTACGACATCTCCTTTTTGAACATGATCTCTAAGGAAATGATGTCTAATTTCTATATGCTTAGTCCTAGAATGTTGAATGGGATTCTTGGAAAGATTTATAGCACTAGTATTGTCACATAAGATAGGTATTTGATCAAGCTTAATACCATAGTCTCTAAAGGTTTGTTTCATCCAAAGATAAGAGACAAGAGAATGGCCTAGGAAGTGACATGTTCCACTAGTACTTTTTCTATCAACCTTATACCCAGCAAAATGGGCATCCAAATAACAAGTTAAATCAATATGAGTTCCTCTAGGATACCAAATGCCAAGATTAATGGTGCCAATCAAATGTCGAAAAATGCGTTTGACAGCAAGCATGTGAGACTCCTTAGGACAAGATTGAAATCTAGCACACAAAAGTACACTAAACATAATATCAGGCCTACTAGCAGTCAAGTAGAGTAAGGATCCGATCATACCTCGATATGTCTTGATATAAACTTTCTTACCTTTCTCATCTTTGTCCAGCTTGATGGTAGTACTCATAGGAGTACTTTTTGCCGTTCCATTATCATAGTCAAATCTTTTGAGTAAATCTTTCACGTACTTGGCTTGGTTTATGAAAATTCCTTGCTCGTTTTGTTTGATTTGAAGTCCAAGGAAGTACTTCAACTCTCCCATCATACTCATCTCAAATTCTTGGTTCATACATGATGAAAAATCTTTACACAACAACTCATTAGTAGAACAAAAAATAATATCATCAATATAAATTTGAACAATAAGTATGTCTTGGTTCTTTTGCTTAACAAAAAAAGTTGTGTCCGCTTTTCCCATCAAAAAATCGTTATCCAACAAGAAGTTTTTAAGCCTATCATACCAAGCTCTAGGCGCTTGTTTTAAACCATATAAAGCCTTGGATAACTTATACACATGATCTGGAAATTTTTCATTTTCAAAACCAGGAGGTTGTTTCACATAAACTTCCTCCATAATATATCCATTTAAGAAAGCACTCTTGACATCCATTTGATATAAAATAAAATCCTTATGACATGCATATGCTAACAACATCCTAATGGATTCTAACCTTGCTACAGGTGCAAAAGTTTCATCAAAATCAATTCCTTCTTCTTGGTTGTAACCTTGAGCCACTAATCTAGCTTTATTTCTTACAACCACACCGGATTCATCCATTTTGTTTCTAAATACCCATTTAGTACCTATAATGGATTGATGTTCCGGATTAGGAACTAACTCCCACACATTGTTTCTCTCAAATTGATTCAACTCCTCTTGCATTGCCATAATTCAAGATTCATCATTTTCCGCATCCGCAAAGGATTTTGGTTCAATTTGAGAAATAAATGCAGCATGCTCACATGTGTTCCTAAGAGATGATCTAGTAGTAACACCTCATGAGGGATCTCCTAAAATTACATCGTTAGGGTGAGAGGAAACATACCTCCACTCCTTGGAGAGTGTTTGAGAAGTACCTTCATTTTGCTCTGTATTTGTTTCTTCAAGATGTTCTTCTTGAATTCCATGTGGCGCGTCTTCTTGGTTGTCATTCGATGCTTCTTCTTGTTGTTCTTCTTCTGCATTATCATCAACAACAACTTTCTCCGTAGATAAGGGGTTAGACTCATCAAATGTAACATGCATAGATTCTTCTACAATTAAAGTTCTTTTATTATAAACTCTATAAGCTTTGCTTGAATTTGAATAACCAAGAAAAATGCCAACATCAGATTTTGAATCAAATTTACCAAGATTTTCTTTTTTGTTCAAAACAAAACATTTGCATTCAAAAACTTTAAAATAGCCAATGTTGGGTTTTCTATCTTTCCAAAGCTCATATGGATTTTTATTAAGATTAGGTCTAATTAACACCCGATTTAAAACATAACAAGCGGTGTTGACGGCTTCAGCCAAAAAATACTTAGGCAAAGAGTTTTTATTCAACATGGTCCTATCCATTTCTTGAATAGACCTATTCTTTCTCTCTACTACTCCATTTTGTTGTGGAGTCCTAGGTGATGAAAATTGATATTCAATGCCAAAGTCATTACAAAAATTTTCAAATGCATGATTTTCAAATTCTCCACCATGATCACTTCTAATACAAGTAATAGAATAACCTTTTTCATTTTGAACCTTTTTATAGAAAATTCAAAATGCATCAATGGCATCATCCTTATTAGCTAAGAACAATACCCATGTGTATCTAGAATAATTATCCACAATTACAAATGTATAAAATTTGCCACTTAAACTAGCATATCTAGAAGGTCCAAACAAATCTATATGAAGCAATTGAAGTGGTTTTGAAGTAGAGACGTGATTCTTGCTTTTGAAGGAGGTTTTGATTTGTTTTCCAAATTGGCATGCTTCACAAATTCTATCTTTTTGAAAACTAATTTTTAGAAGACCTTTAATTAAATCATTTTTCACGATTTTTGAAATCAAATCCATGCTTGCATGACCTAATCTTCTATGCCACAACCAACCATCATCATGCAATGCGGAGAGACATTTATCATGTAATGATGCACAATCTATATTAATGGTATAGACATTAACACATCTATTTCCTACAAACAAGACTTTTCCATCACATGCATTCTCAATAACACATTTTGATTCATCAAAGATAACTCTATATCCTTTATCACATAATTGACTAATACTAAGCAAATTGTGTTTCAAGTTTTCAACCAAACACACATTTTCATTGAGAGTAGATGATACATTACTGACATTTCCAATCCCAATGATTTTTCCTTTTGAATTATCTCCAAACGATACATCTCCACCATTTTCGATCTTAGTGAAACTTGAAAACCAAAAATAATTCCCTGTCATGTGTCTTGAACAACCGCTGTCCAAGTACCACTTATTCTTCTTCTTCTTCAAGCCCTGTAGAGAAAATCTCAAGTTTTAGGTACCCAAACCTTTTTGGGTCCTTGAGAGTTAGCAATGGTTCCTTTCGGAACCCAAACACATTTCACACCATAATATGCATTTCTCTTCACTGCACATCTATTTTTCATATGACCATCTTGATTACAATAATGACATACAATTTGATTGTTAATAGATGTATTCTTCACAAAATAGCTCTTGTAAAATTTTTGTTTTAAATTTGGTTTATAACCAATGCAACTTTTGTCAAATACACATTTTTGTGAGTTTAGCAAATTGTCCAACATATTTTGCCCATTTGTGAATTTTAGCACAATTTCATTTAATTCATTGCTCTTCTTTCTAAGCATTTCATTTTCATTTTTCAAGTCATTCATGTGTGACTCTAAGTGCTCATGTGAAGTGCTAGAATTCTCAAATAATGCTATGCTATCATGCAATGTTTTATTTTCTAATTCTAGGCGTCTAATCTTTGCACTAAATGATTCATTTTCATTTTTAAGCTCTATCATCTTCTTTTTAAGACATATATTCTTTTTACTAATCTTCATCAGCTCATCATACAAATCCTTAAAGGCATTATGTAATTCATCATATGTAGGAAGAACACTTACCTCATCAAGTTCATCACATGATTCTTCCCCAACGACCATGAGAGCTAAGTTTGTCATTTCTTCTTGCTCATCCTCATCACTTGTTTCCTCATCGCTATCATCCCATGTGGCCACAATAGCTTTCTTTTTTAGTTTGTTGAGAAGAGGACATTCCGGTCGTATGTGTCCGGGCTTCTTGCATTCATAACAAGTGATTGGCTCCTTCTTCTCCTTCTTATTCTTGTAGCCTCTGAACTTTCTCTGCTCATTATTCTTCTTGTAAAATTTTCTGAATATTCTAGCCAACATAGCCAACTCCTCATCATCCATTTCGCTTTCCTCATCACTCTCACGTTTTGAAGCCTTGAGAGTAATGTTTTTCTTCTTTTCCTCATACCATTTTTTAGCTGCCAAATCTTCTTCATATGAAATGAGAGAACCAATTAAATCATCAATAGGTAATACATTTAAATCCTTTGCTTCCTCAATGGCAGTCCTTTTTGGTCTCCATTCCTTAGGTAGTGACCTAATGATTTTCTTGACTTTTTCGTTACTTGAAAAAGTCTTCCCTAGAGCTCCTAGAGTGTTCACTATGTCTGTAAATCTAGTATACATAGAGTACACATTTTCATTTTGTTCCATTTGGAACAATTTATATTGTCGAGTGTACCTACTTATTTTAGATTCTTTCACTTGGTTTGTGCCTTCATAGACAACTTCAAGTTTGTGCCAAATCTCATTAGCACTTTCGCAACTAGACACTCTATGAAACTCTTTCTTATCTAGTGCACAAAACAAGGCATTCATGGCCTTGGAGTTTAGAAAGGCTTTTCTCTTTTCGAATTCATTCCAATCCCGTGAAGGTTTTGGAATATCTCCTCCGACTTAATTTTTAGTCAAAGGCATGAAAGAACCATCATTAACAATTTCCCAAATCTCATAATCTAAGGCGTGCAAGTAAATTCTCATCATAGTTTTCCAATATTGGTAATCATTTCCATCAAAGTAAGGTGGTCTAGTGGTGGACTGTCCTTCCCTAAATGTGGAATCATTTTGAGTTGCCATTGATCTTTAGCTCTAGACGATTAAGTCTAAATAAGAGCACCTCGCTCTGATACCAAATGAAATATAAGTGTGCAACCCAAGAGGGGGGGTGAATTAGAATTTTAAAAATTATCCTAGCAAATCCACACAACAAGCAATTTAATGTCTTAATAAAAATTGAAAGCAATAAGTTCAATAAAAGCATAATAATTAAAGAGTAAGAGAGAAGAGAAACAAACACACGAATTTTTACGTGGTTCGGCAATCCCCGCCTACGTCCACACCTCCAAGCGATCCAAGCTTGAGAATTTCACTATCCAAGCCTTTCTAAGGCTTCAACCGATTACAATTGACTTCAAGGTGTCAATGAACCTTTACAACAAAGAGATTATCTCCCAATCTCTTCACTCAAGTGTCTCACACACTTAAACTCTTACAATCGAGATGAATGAATGAATGTTACAATGAAACTCACTCAATGAGTAGATATTCAAAAATAAAGAACAAGAAATGATTCAATGTTTGTATTTTGCAAATTTGAAGGCTCAAGATATCTCGTGTGCTTTTTATTTTTGCTTGTTGGAGTTCTTCAAAATGAGTTGGATTTGAGTTCTTATAGTTTGAGATCAAAAACTAGCCGTTACTCACATTCTGGGCGTATCCGGTTTGCCGTTTATGGAATCCGGTAAGCCGGATTTATGTTACCGTTAAGGCAAAATTTTGAATTTTGCCTATCTGGCTTGCTGGTTACGAAAATTCAGTAAGCCGTTTGCATTTTGGATGCTTACTGCCCCGTATCCGATTTTCCGATTTTTATATTCGGTAAGCCACTTGCTATAGTAACCTGTTACAGTGAAATTTTTTAGTT
The DNA here is from genome assembly GCA_002013955.2 of Citrus medica. Classification (NCBI taxonomy): domain Eukaryota; kingdom Viridiplantae; phylum Streptophyta; class Magnoliopsida; order Sapindales; family Rutaceae; genus Citrus; species Citrus medica. The sequence continues at coordinate 57,404 of MKYO02026048.1, read as the reverse complement.
TGACCCCCAAACTTTATAAAACTGTAGTATGGCCCAAAACGTTATCAAAGATTGTAAATATATCCAATTTCAGAATTTCTAAGTAATGCTTCGTTAATGCCAAAACTTTCTAAAATTATGATTTCGCCCAAACTTTGTGAAATTATAGAATGGCCCAAAAATATTTAAATAGTTTCAAATAGGTCCAAATCTGAAATTTAAAACATTATCAAAGATTTTAAAATTTTAGTCCAAAATGCTTTAATTCCATAAAATCATTTTCTTATTATAAAAGCACAATTCATAAATCTTTACTTAATAAATACATGTGGTTTGTTATCATCAAAATCAATATTTATGGCCATATAGGCTAACAAATGCCACGTCATCGATTTGTCTATATGAACAGTGTCGTGAACAATGTCATTTTTCCTTTTATACTCCTCCTAAGGTTTTCGACCGTCTTGAGTTCAAAAGTGATGTCCGTTTTGTCGTCTGATCTCTCGTTTATTGTGAAATGACTATGATGCCCCTAAAACACATAAAATACTTAATTAAAGTAAAACACACATAATTAAATTACAAGAAGCTTAAACACATAAAAGTAAGGGTTGTTAGTAAGACTTGAAATATAAAATGATGGTTTTCTCTTTTATAAATATGCATTTTCTAACATTCAACAGTAAGTAACACTTCAACTGCAATGTAAGGACAAAATTATTTTTATACTTAAGTTCAGTTTTAACAATCTCTTTATATTATGATGGCTATTATAGTGTGATTAATTATATTCTAAATCTTTATATAGTCGGCCCTGCCACCTAATATGTGATGTTATGGTCAGCTCTGTAGCCTAATATGTGATGCTATGGTCGGCTCTGCCACCTAATATGTGATGTCATGGTCGGCTTTGCTGCCTATACTAAAGACTATTGTTTTTAAATAATGTTGTGTTCTGATTTTGTTATGCATCGAGGAATTTCAAATGTTATAAGTTGCATTAGATGCATGTATATCATGGATTACATTATGAAGAAGACGTTTCAGAAAATGAATTTATGAAAAATAGGTGGTTGTACTACCAGGTGGCAAAGTTCTAAGGAGGGCAAGCCCTCAAAGCTAAGTTGAAAGAAATCTTTTGGGGACGGCCTTACGTAACGCCCAAAAGATCAACTAATGAGGCCCAAGGGCATATTGTTTAAAGAATAAAAGTGCCAGCCTTGTAGTGCAACATACTTAGGGCCCAAATAAAGTTGTTTTGTATTTTCTAAGTTTATTTTAAGAGCTTAATATGGTCATCCATATGCATCATAATTTATACATGCATTAAAGTGTTATCTTACTGGGCATTAGCTCACTAAGTCCTTACATTGCAGATAACGATAAGTATGGTAAGCTGGCGCCGAGTCCTAACCAAGACGAAATGCATATGGGCATAACCGACTTTGGGATTTTATGATGGGCTCAACTTTGTGTTAATAAAAATAAGTATCTTGGATTTATGTAATAATTAAGTTTTTAAATAAACTAAGAAATCTCTATATGACTCTTACTTCTCGGTAATAAAATTTTGTTAGATTGCTAAACTTTTAGAATTCGTATTTATATTAAAAGTAACTATGTTTTTAAGCATTTTTTTTAAGTAAATAATATAGTGGAGTGTTACACATAGTAAGTCTCGTTACTAGATGTGGCTTATGTGCACGTAGTATTAACTCACCTACAGTCTCCACTAAGGGCTTTTCTATTCTCCGGTTGTGGAGGTAAACCCAAATCTGCCATAGATCTCATGCTGGGTCGACCATGTCTGCACATGTTGATATCTATAAAATGTCATGATATCATTATACGATATAAATATATATGCATCATGAAATAGTCTGCAGAATCAATAACCTAGACTCTAATACGAAAATGACATGACCCGCCCCAACCTATATGTTGTATCTTAGGCGAATCATGCAATCTTAATAACTAAAACTCATGGCACGAAATTAATTCATGAAAATATATAAAAATTGACCTTTGATATAAACACATAACAAGCTCCGTATGTCCTCCGAAAATAAACATTCAAAACTTATATAGTTCATATCTCACTTTACGTACTCACACTACCGTTATATATGTATATATGAAGACATAAGCAACATAAATGTGCTCAATGTGCAATTCATTCAACAATGCGTCTTGTGGCCCAACCTTAATTGACTAGAGTGATCTGCACGAAATCATATGGAAACCTGAGAGAAAGGGTAGGTAAATAGGAAAATAGTGAGCTTTTGGCTCAATGAGTGGATGTAATTATATATTAAAAAAATATAATAATAAAGTAGTGTACTATTGCTTATACATAATCATGTGACATAACTCCACTCTGAATATCATACATCAGCAGATATGGTGTTTATATTTCATATATGACAAGACTGCACTAAATAGTACCTAGGGGAAAATAACTCTCAATACTCGCCGGGATCATCATCGCATGAGTAGAGCGGGGGAAATAGTCTCTCAATACCCAGCATAAATAAACTAACTTGCACAGGTAAAGTAATCTAACTCTCAATACGCATACGCGCAAAGTTTATAGGAAATGGTACATATATAGTGACTCGCATTCACATCTCATGTCTCAATCAAACATATAATATGCATACATGTAATCATAACATGACATTAAATCATAATATCAAACATAAATGTTGCACATAATACATAATAGTAATAATAGTATCCGCTCACAGATCCTCTTTCACTATGGAGTTTGTTAGGGCTGTTGCGAGTCTTTAAATTCTAGAATTTCTCCTAAAATACAAGATTCAAATATTAACTATTAAAACTAATATAAAACTTATACGTATCATGTAAATTATATGTAACTGGTCAAACTCCATAAATCTATTACCCAGTACTTTACTGGATATTAATCTAACTATCTAATTATATTTTTCGTAATATGTCTTCTTCTTTTTTTTGGTACAATAACGAGCCTATCTAAAGGCTAAGGCAAAACAGTGCGAGGGTATGAAACCCCAGTACAATCATGCAGAAGCCATAAATCAGCCCCTGGAGGAGGAGAATTGAAAATGTGCAGACCAACAGGTAAGGATAGAGCAGAGTTTGCAAGGAAGTCAGCTGCAAAGTTAGTTTCTCTATAGGCATGTTTGATCTGCACTTGCCAGCCTCTGTTCAACAGATCCTTGATGCTCCTGATAAGTGATGCATACGCATTTGGCCTAACACTGTCATTAGCCACCAATTGAGTAACACAAATACTGTCGACATCAACTTAAAGCTGTCGAATTCCTATATTCCAGGCCAAGCAAAATCCCTGGTAAAGGCCCCATAGCTCAGCTCCAGTTATGGAGCCAACACCAATATTCATGCCAAAACCAATTATCCATTCTCCACCGTAGTTTTGAATTAAGCCCCCAGCACTAGATAAACCATAACTTTTATGGCTTCCATCTGTATTAAGTTTAAACCATGGCCAGCTTAGGGCCACCCATCCAAAATGGTTTTCAACCTTCATGTCAGCAGGAACAAATAAGCTCTGGTTAATCTTCTGAATTTCCTCAGTACGACACTTAATATCCATCACTATGTGGCTGGTGCTGTTGGTTACACCATTGTGAAGGTTTTGATTACGCCAAAACCAAAGCCTCCAGATTGTGACTCCAAAAAGACATGTCCAGTCAAAAAACCCTTCATACTTCCACAAGTTCTTCAAATTATATAACATCCAATATCTGAGATTCAGATTAAAAAACTGTTGCCGGATCTCAAGGGGTAGCAAAGCTAACCAAACATGCTTAGCACCGGGGCAGTCTCTCAAAGCATGGAGAGTATTCTCAATGAGACAGCCACATCTCGCACAGCTCATATCAGCTCCAATGTGCCTTCGGAAAAGTTCAGCCTTAGTTTTCAGTCTATTATGTCCGACCACCCACAGAAAGGTTCTGATACGTTGGGGTCTTCGCCAGTGCCAAACAAAGCTTCAAAAGGAGTCCTCATCATTAACTGTCATTTTTGACAAAGCTAGGTATGCCGATTTAGTTATAAAATCTCCTGACTTGGAATAAGCCCAGTACATTTGATCATCGTCATCAGACACGTTGAGAGGCTTTATCGCAGCAATTATGAGGAGCAGATGATGAGGTAAAAAATTAGCAAAAAGTCTCCAATTCCAAGCTCCCTCATCAGTGATAAACCTCGCTACACATTCATTGACCTGCTCAAGAGGTATCGGCTGCAAAACGAAAGCATGCAAAGGGTATTCCTCTGTTGCCTAATTATCCCACCAAAATCTGACTTTGTTGCCATTACTAATATCCCATTTTATTCCTTTTAAGACCTCCGGCCAGATTCCTCCCACAGCCTTCCACATGTATGATCCATATTTTGTAGGTAGGACATTTGGGAGCAAGGTATGATCAAGCCCATACTTTGACAAGAGAACTTGGACCCATAAATTATTCGGGGAAGAAATTAAGCCCCACCTGATTTTCATAAGTAACGCCTCATTCATCAAACTAAGGTTCTTCAGGCCAAGGCCTCCGCAAAGCTTTAGTTGGCATATGTGATCCCATTTAACCAAGCTCATTTTCTTTTTTCCTACTGCCCCACTCCAAATAAAATGTCGACAAGCCTGGTCTATATTATCCCGAATACCAGAAGGAATCTTTGTGGTATGCATAGCATAAATAGGAATAGTTTGGATTACCGATTGAGTGAAAGTAAGCCTTCTTGCTAAGGACAAGTGCATAGCATTCCACCCTGACAGGCATTTGTTTACTTTGTCCAAAATCTCTTGGTAAGTCTGCTTGTTGACTCGAGAATGGATGACCGGCATGCCTAAATATTTTCCTAGGTTTTTAATGACTGAAAAACCCAAGGCAACGCCAATTTCCTTGGCCTCAACTGGCTTCACATTTCGGGAGAAAAAAACTTGAGTCTTGGACTTATTGACCTTCTCCCCAGAGCTCATACAAAAATCATTTAAAACATCATTTATAACCATTGCTTGCGTAAAGGACACTTCGCCAAGCAAAATAAGATCATCGGCAAAGAATAAGTGACTTAAAGGCGTACCTCCACATGCAAACCTAATAGGTTTCCAGAGTCTTCTTTGGACAGCATCATTGATCCCATGGCTTAGTCTTTCTATGCACAAAACAAAAATATATGGGGATATGGGATCTCCCCGTCGAATGCCTCTAGATGGTGTGAAACTCTCTGTAAGTTCCCCATTCCACTGAAGTTGCATAGTCGCTGTTGTAATACACTTCATAATAAGCCGAATAAACTCAGTGGGTAGACCAATCTCCCGCAAGGTTTCATAGATAAAGTCCCAACTTAACCGGTCATAGGCTTTCTCCAAATCCACTTTAATAGCCATTTGCCCAATCCTCCCTTTTTTTCGTCTCATCGAATGGATAACTTCCTGGGCAATTACGACATTTTCCGTGATGTGTCTCCCCGGAACAAAACTGGTCTGATTCGGTCCAATGAGCTCTGGCATAATAGCTTTCAGACGATTGGCTAGCAGCCTAATGATAGTTTTGTAAATGATCGGGTACAAACTAATGGGGCGAAAAAGCTTGAGGCTAGTAGGATTATCTGATTTCGGGATCAGAACAAGCAATGTTCTATTCAACTCCTTGGGGACCTTGGTGCCACTAAAACTGTCTTTAATAAGCTTACAAACTGAGTTTCCCACTACATTCCATTGTGTCTGGTAAAAGAGTGCATGGAGACCATCTATTCCCGGAGCTTTCAAAGCCTTCATACACAAAACAACATTCTTAATTTCCTCATCATCCACAGCTAGGCTGAAACCTTGTAGTGACTCCTCTCAAATACTGGAAAAGCATTACGGATAGGGTAAGGCTTATAGAATTCATCCTCCTTGGTATAGAGTTTGGAGAAGTAGGACATAGCATATTCTTTAATCGCATTATTATCCAACAGCCAGTTAACCTATATCGTCTTTGATCATCTTAATTCTATTCATTCTTCTTCGCTGAATTGTTTTGCGATGGAAGAAGGAAGTATTACGATCACCACACTGAATCCACTCCCTACGAGACTTTTGATACCGTAAAAGTTCCTCTTGGGTTAGCACTTCCTCAAGCTACTTTTTGAGTTGACATTCAAGTCGAATCAGGTTATTAGAATGGTGGGTTTCGAGAGCCTGTTGGATGCCCCCAATCCTTGCTAGCAGGCGGTTTTTACGTTTGAAAATATTACCAAAGAAATTATTATTCCAAAGTGAAGCCTCCTCCACAAATGGTTTAGCCGATTGTAAATAATTCATATATGGCTGCCATGTACTTGAAACAAGACTCTCAAACCTCTTATCAGTTAGCCAAGAAGCGAGAAACCAAAAAGGTTTAGGGCTACTACAAGCAGATTGAATTTTCTCAAAACATACCAAAATTGGTCTGTGATCCGAGCAAACTTTAGGAAGGTGTAGCACCGAGGCATTCGGGAAATTTTCAACCCATTTGTCATTACAGATAGCTCCATTAAGTCTTTTACGTAAAGAGTCACGAGCCCAGGTGAAAGAAGGCCATTTGAACTCCAAATCACAAATCATTGTTAGTTCTTCGAGATCTTCCCCTCTTTTCTGATGCATTCAGAATGACATTAAAATCACCTCCGAGAATCCAAGGCTCCTGAACAAAGCTGGCAAGCTTGTCAAGTTCACTCCAAAGATGCTTCCTCATGGAAGGAATCGAGCTAGCATAAACGACCGTGATTGAAGAAATAATTCCACCATTGTCAGAAACCCGAAAGTGGATAAACTGACGATGGTTCACTGTAACCTCCACAGTAAATTCCTCTTTCCAAAGAAGCCAGATTCCTCCCGAAAAACCCACAGCTTCCACTCTATGAGATCTTGCAAAGCCACTACTCCTGATAAAATTATCAGCCCTGATTCCACTTACTCTGGGCTCCAAAATTACAACCATAGTGGGAGTATAATTCTTAGCAAAGCCCTTGAAAGTTTGACGAAATCCCTTTGATGAAACTCCCTGACAATTCCAAAACATAATAGAAAACAACATTAAAAATAATGAAAAAGTATGGAGAAAAATCCCTTAAACCTCAGGCACAAAGTCCTGGTGTTATAAAGCCAGCTGAGTTTCATCTTCTAAGGATCCCGCAGACTCCGAATCCTCTGATTCCTCATCTCCGCTATCTCCTACGTAGTCACTATCTTCTGGATCATCCGTCAAATTATCCATATCCCATTTTTCATGTCTGGAGGATCCCCCATAGGCTGACCATCATGCTTCTCATTTATTCCATCTTCACCAAGGAATAAAGGGTTGGGAGTAGTTGCAAAAACATTTTGAGTACTGCTGCTAGGTATCTGCTCCAGGGTCACAACATAATGCTTTGTAGGGTCAAGGGTTGTGGAGGCATTGGTTATGTTAAACGGTTTGGCCATGGCTACTTTATATTCACGTAGGGGACGGTAAGTGTGCATGGAGTTTGCCGTGGAAGGTTCTGTTATAAAAGATTTGGATAGTTTGGGCTTCATGCTTTTTCCAACATGTGATGAAGGCTTAAGAAATGGTGCAACTGTGGTAGTTCTATCAGTGGGACGTGGATGCTTTTTATTTGGTAATTTGCTAATTACTTTGGCATGTTGTTGAATTTTGCTAGCTGGCCCCTTTATTGTTAAATCAAGCACATGGGTTTCCTCAATTGACTTTGTGCCCCTTTCCATCATATCTTCGTTTGCCAAAGGAGAAAATCGCGAACCTCCACCAAACCTCCCATTTTGGTTTTGACTTGACTCCTTAATGATTTCTCTTTCCTTATATGTTGATGCGAGATTCTGGTTGGCCTTCCTCTACACGACCAGGATCTCTGCTCGCTCAACTCTACCACGATCAAGATTTCTTCTCGTAACGCTTCTTCTCCAGAGGTCCTTGTGTACACAGAAACAGGTCAGAGCACGCCGGTCGTTTCCCCGGCGTAAACCCTCCGACGCTCAAGTTAGATATAAAGGTTGTTTTGCTTTCTTGGGAACACTAGCCACTAATCTTATGGCGTCTTAATTCTTTAGAGCTTTCTCTCTTTTCTTAGTTCTAATCTTAAAAATTCTAACCCTTTTACCTTCATTGGCCACCTTTTTATAGGCCACTTCTAAACTCAGGTCTTCCCTCCATTCGCACTTGTTATCCTCCCACCTCTCGAAAGTGGATGCTCCATTTCTGTAGTCGTGGGTGATTGCATGGCTTTCGTGCCTTGATTCTCAGACCGGAGAGCACGCCTCGCCAACCATCGTTGACCGGGTCTCCTCAACTCAACCCTTAGCAGGAATGGCTTTTTGCTTCCAATAGGAGATTGGCCTCGTGGATGACATGCTCGTGGATGAGCAGGATATTTCCTGCTCCTGCTCCCCGGCTACCAGACTCTTGCAAGATATACCTGCTCCAGGAACCCTGTTCGAGGAACCCTGTTGCCAGATGTCTGCTCATCACTGCTGGTCTTCGTCGAAGCATATCCCACAAACACCGGTCCCCCAGTTTCTGGTGTTGGGTAACGTAGTAAACCGACAGTAGAAACTTGATAGTTCTTGCTTGCGCGGGATAGGAAAAAAGGCTGCCAAGAGTCGTGTCGCATTTAATTGCGGACGAGGTGATGTGGCAGAAATCTACCCCTCTATTTGAATTTCAAACCAACGGTTACGAAACCCTCGGGATTTGGTGCTGTTAAATGCTGGCAACCCAAGAGTCCCCTCTCTATTAGGAAAACCCAAAACCTCTCTAAAGGAAAATTCATCATTTACTCTGTCTCCGTCCCTGTCTCTCCGGAAAAAATGTTCTGGCATAAAGGCCTCCATCCTTGTCCTTCTCCAACTGAACCACTATTTCAGGTATTACTTCTATCTCCTCGATCTCGGATAGCTGTAGATAATTTCTTTTCTCTTTGCTTTGCTTAAGTAGTAGTTGGTGGTGGTGTTCTGGTTATAGCTTAGGGAATTTCTAGAGGTAAAGAGAAGGTCATTGAGGTTGATGACGACGAGTTGGACTTCTTGCCTAGTCTGCTCACCGATCTCGCTTTTGACCCCGGATCCCCTTAGAACCCACTAGGTCTGGAGTTGAGACTAGCACTAGGAGGATGTCTCCCCCGGTAACCTCCTCGAGCGGAAATAGTGGTGAGGAGGGATCTTCTGGCGCGGAAGACACCCTGAGTGAGGGCCAAAAGGGTAACTCTGGTGAGGTATCCCTACCGGGAACATCTCGACCAGAAGGGTGGAGTACAATAGGATGTAGAGCTTTATCGCGGGATTACGCTATTGACTATATCACGTGCACGACCACATTTGACGAGCTCAATGACCTCTGACTTAGATATAGTATTCTTGGTGAAATACCTCTTAAGGTCCCAGGAAAGAAGGACATTCCTAGTCGGCCTCCTAGGGGATACATTACCTTGTTTCTAGAGAGCTTTAAGTATGGGCTGAGGTGTCCTTTGCAAACCTACTTTGCCCGGATACTTAACGAGCTAAATCTAGCTCCTGGTCAACTGAACCCCAACGGATGGAGAGTACTCTCTGGTCTGTTCATATTGTGGGACAGATGTTGCCAAAGCGAGCCAACAGTTGATGAGATGAAGCACCTGTACCAGCTGAAGAGCAACCCCAAAGATGCCGGCTGGTACTACTTCCAATCTAGTACCAAGACCAAGAAACCCATAACCGACCTTCCTACCGGTGGTGGTGGGAATTGGAAGAAAAAGTTCTTTTTTGCTGGGGGTCCCTGGGGTCAAGTTGCATAGATTGATGGGAAGGATTATCGCGTTCAACCCCGTTTCGTGGTCCCAGGTTGCCTGCTCATTTTATATGTCTTGTCTCTATAGTTGTTCTTACTTTGTTGATTTGACTCTAACCAAATGTCTGTCTGTGTTGTAGGTTCTTGGGGTGTTCACTTCCCACTCAAACCTGACCAGCTCAAACGGGTCGAGGCTGTACTGGCCAATTCCTACTCGAGCCGAGAGCTAATAACTACTTATAACCTGCTCGAGTCTTGTTTGGTGCTTCCCGGCCATAAGATGGAGGATGCTGTGATTGGGGCTCTGACTAGGAAGCGTCCTCGACCTCAAACTGTGAAGAGGGACCAGAACAAGGATGCTCCCACTGCGAAACGGATGAACATTGTGCAGCAGGTTCCTCCCTTGAAGACTCTGCCTCCTCCTCCTCCTGCCAAAGTCGGAGAAACTAGTGGAGCAGCCACTGATCCTGCTTCCTCTTCTCCTCTGGTCGGGCCTAGATCTCATTTATCTGACAACCGAGCAGAGCACTTGGTCCCTTATCTTAACGAGCTATCTAAACTCGTGAGTAAGAAGGACCTGGAGGACTTTGATGGCTGCACCCTAAGTGAGCTGGTGGGGGCCATGCAGTATAGCGCTTTCCACCTCAGCTGCATGACCACTTACTATAAGGCCAAGGTTGGCCACTACGACCGGAAGATGAAGGAGGACATTCAATCGGCGATGACCAGAGCTGATGCTGCCAAGAAGAAAGCAGGAGACATGAATCTCGAGAACCTGAAGCTGATAGAGCAAGAATCTATTGCTCAAGCAAAGGCCATTACTCTCGAGGAAGAGTTGACTAGGTCAGTGAGGATCTGCAAAGGCAGAAGGTTATGTACAAGGCTTAGCTCGAATCTCTCCGTGATTCCCACCGGATTCAGGTCGAGAACTTGGAGAAGGAGGCTGACAACCAATACGACCAGGGACTCCGGCATTCCTATCATTGCATTATGGCCATCCTTGGGAAGCAGCACCCTCATTTAAAGATGGATTACCTTGCCGCTGGTGTTGCTCGACACATGGACGAGGAGGCAGCAAAAGAGGATGCCGAAGAGGTGGAGCCAATTCTGGTTGAGGAGGAAAACTCTCCTCCTCATACAATCCCTGCTGACGTTGGTGAGGCGAGCACCCCCCCCCCCGGATGCAACTGGCGATACCCCCCCTGAGGCTGCCCTGCTTACTGATCCGCCGTCCTCCTAAACTTGTCTTTGTGTTGTAATTACTTTTTGAATATTTTATGTAGTAGCTTTGCAAACTATTAGAAGCTTAATAAAATTGTTCTTATTTGCCTTCTCGTATTAGAGTTTTGGTTTATTTGTTTATTTGGCTTCTGGCCTCGTCATAGACCAGGCCTTGAGATTTGACGAGCCTTCGCATGCCTTAGCAAATTTTTCAATGGTTGGGATTCTGCTCGCCTTCGCGTGGTCGAGTAGATCCTGGCACGCTTGGCTTCTTGTCTCGCCATAAACAGGCTTTGAGACTTGGTGAACCTTTGCATGCCTTAGTAAATTTTTCAATGATTGGGATTCTGCTCGCCTTCACGTGGTCAAGCAGATCTTGGCACGCTTGGCTTCTAGTCTCGCCATAAACAGGCTTTGAGACTTGGTGAACCTTTGCATGCCTTAGTAAATTTTTCAATGATTGGGATTCTGCTCGCCTTCGCGTGGTCGAGCAGATCTTGGCACGCTTGGCTTCTGGTCTCGCTATAAACAGGCTTTAAGACTTGGTGAGCCTTTGCATGCCTTAGTAGATTTTTCACAGTTTCAAGTGAATGAAATTCCTCGACATTTTATTAATTGCAGGATTCTACTTACATGAACTTGTTTTGACATAAAATAAATAACAACAAACACGAACAGAAATAACTTGAAAACATGGACAATTCTTACTGGAAATACTTCCTGAGGTGTGCTGCGTTCCATGGGCGTTTCACTTCGTGGCCATCCGAGCGAACCAGCTTGTAAGCTCCGGGTCCGACTAGCTGCTTGACCCTATATGGCCCCTCCCAGTTTGGTCCAAGTACTCCCTGAGCGGAGTCTTTCGTGTTCTGATTCACTCTCCTTAACACCCAATCTCTGACCTTGAACTACCGTACATTCACCTTCTAGTTGTAATACCAAGGAACCCTCTGCTGGTAAATGGCTGATCGCTCGGCTGCTTGCTCCATCTTTTCCATTAGCAGATCTAGATTCAAACACATCTGCTCGTCGTTCTCCTGCTCATTGAAATGATCTGTCCGGTGCGTGGTCGTTCCTATCTCGGCTGGTACGACCGCTTCATGTCCGAAAGTCAAGGCGAACGGTGTCTCCCCCGTTGCTGTTTTGTTGATTGTCCTGTATCTCCATAGAACACCTGACAGCTCGTCAACCCATGCACCTTTTTTTACCCCAAGCCTGGTTTTCAAAAGCCTCTTGATGGTCTTGTTGGCTGCTTCTACTTGTCCATTAGACTGAGGGTGAGCGGGCGAGCAATGCTTCAACTCTATCCCGAGGTTTTGGCAGAAATCCCTGAAGCTGTGATTATCGAACTGCCTACCATTATCCGTTACCAAGGCATAAGGGATCCCGTATCGACAAACCAGGTTTCTCCACACAAAGTCTGTTGTTTTCTTCTCTGTGATCCTGCTAAGGGTTTCTACCTCTATCCACTTCGTGAAGTAGTCTATCGCAACTATTGCGTGTGTTGCTACTCCTCGTCCCTTTGGCAACGGGCCGATCAGATTAATTCCCCATTGAGCAAATGGCCAGGAGGCCATAGAGGTGAGCTTCTCTGGTGGTTGGTTGGAGAAACTCGCAAAACTCTGGTAGCTTACACAGCTCCTGGTCTTCTCCTGCGCATCCTGGTGCATTGTCGGCCAGAAATATCCCTACCTGAGAACCTTGTGGGCCAGGGACCTCCCACTAGAATGATTTCCGTAAATTCCTTCATGTACTTCTCTCAGTACGTAGTCCGCGTTGTCCTCATCCAAACATCGAAGGAAAGGTAGCGTATATCCTAGCCGATATAGCACCCCATCAATCATCGTGTATCTCGAGGCCTGGGCTCTTATCTTATGAGCTCGTAGCTTCTCTGGTGGTAAAACCTCGTTTCTAAGGTACTAAATTACCGGGTCCATCCACGAGCATTTTTGTTCTATCTGTAGCACCCCCAAATTCTGCTCGATGCTCGGGCTGAACTTCACCTCCAGAGGGATCGACTTTAGGATTTTTGGGTCTGCTACCGCTGCCATCCTTGCTAAAATATCTGCTCGACTATTCTGCTCCCTGGGAATTTGTATCACTTCAATTGCTATAAATTTCCCCATCATATGCCTGACTATCTTCAGGTACTGCTCCATCTTCTCCTCTCTTAGTTGAAACCTTTCACTGACATGATTTGCGACCAGCTAGGAATCAGTTCTGATCTTCACTTTATCCGCTTTCACTGCCTTAGCCAATTCCAAACCTACTATCAAGGCTTCGTACTCTACTTGGTTATTTGTGGCTACGAATTCTAACTTTACAGTATAAGAGATCTCCTCCCCTTGTGGGCCTTCCAAAACAATTCCTGCCCCTGATCCCTGCTTCCCGGATGACCCATCTACAGACATCTGCCATACTCGGGCTTCGTTGCTGTCTGTAACTACATCTCGCTGGTCCAAACATATTTCGGGCTTTGTGAATTCTGCTACGAAATCGGCCATCGCCTGAGCCTTTATCGCTGCTCGGGGTTTGCAGTCTATGTCGAGCTCACTCAGCTTTATAGCCCACTTGACGAGTCGACCAGAAGCATCTGGCTTGTGCAGAGTTTGATGCAATGGCTGGTTTGTTATTACCGAGACTGTGAATGCTTGAAAGTATGGCCTCAGCTTCCGAGCAACAACCATAAGGGCAAGTGCCAATTTCTCCAACGGTGGGTATCTGGTCTCAGCGTCGAGCAGCGCTTTGCTGGTGTGGTATATCGGATATTGAACCATTTCTTCTTCTTTCACTAGAACAGAACTTGCGGCCTGATCTGAAACCGCCAAATACAAAAATAACTTGTCCCTATCCCTCGGTGTGGACAGTAGAGGTGCTTGCTGCAAGTACTGCTTCAAGTTCTAGAAGGTTTCTTCGCATTCGGGGGTCCATTCTATTTTCTTTCACCTCCTTATTACTTGAAAGAACGGCTGGCACTTATCAGTAGCCTTGGATATGAATCGGCTCAATGCCGCTAACCTCCCCGTGAGGCTCTGCATCTCCTTCAGGCTACGAGGAGACCTCATCTGCACGATCGCCTGGATGTTCTCGGGATTTACTTTGATCCCCCTATGGCTCACCATGAATCCAAGGAATTTCCCTGACTCGACCCCAAAGGCACACTTTTCTGGGTTGAGCTTCATCTTATACTTCCTCAAAAGTCCGAATGTCTCCTCGAGGTGTCCGACATGTTCCTTCGGGATTTTTGACTTGGTTATCATGTCGTCCACGTACACCTCCATGGTTCTCCTAATCAATGGCTTAAAGACTTTATTCACCAGCCTCTGGTATGTGGCCCCAGCATTTTTAAGACCAAATGGCATTACCCTGTAACAGAATAAACCCTGGTTAGTAATAAAAGCCGTACTCTCCTCATCCTGCTCATACATGGGAATTTGGTTGTATCCCGAAAACGCGTCCATGAAGCTGAGCAGGCCGTGTCCAGCTGTTGAATCCACTAGTTGGTCGATCTTTGGTAAAGGAAAGCTGTCTTTCGGGCACGCCTTATTGAGATTTGTGAAATCTACACACATGAGTGCCATGGAACTTACAATGGTGAGGAAGTATTCACACATATGTGAAATCCACTGCAGGCTAATAGAAACTTTCGAGCACGCCTTATTGAGATCTGTGAAATCTATCACCTCAAGTTTCTATCACTCTGCTCCCCTTCACATGTCGAGGCCACCATCGAGAAAGTCTCATCTATAAACTCGTCCAGGTACCGATTTCTCACTAAATCTTCAACCTGGGTCTTGAGATCTCTGCATTCTGCAGTGGTATGGCCATGAGTGCCATGGAACTTACAATAGCGCCCCTTATCCCTCCTACTGGGTTGCTTTGTTATTAGGGCAGGGAGGTACAGTAATCCCCGGTCCTTTATGGCCTCGTACACCCCGTCCAGGGACATCTTCAAGGAAGTATACCGCCCATAGTCCTGGTTCTGGTCGATCATGTGCACTGTCTTTTCTCTATTTGCCCTATTCTGAATTGGAGACGATGGCAGCGCTTCTGCTCTGCTCCCTCTACTACCGTAAGAGTGTTGATGAAGACCACCATATGTCGAGTCATGCCTTCTCTAGGGCTCCCTAACTGGGGAACGAGGAGGTTGTGCCCTGCTGCGCTGATACTGTGGTGGCCTCTGATGAGGCTGATAAGCTGTTACTCGACCTCCTGCACTGCTACATGAGGCGTGGTGGTCCCTCCTCCTGATCGGCCCATTCCCTGGTAATGCTTTCTTCTCCTTCTTTCCCAACCCTTCTAGTTGGTCGGTCTTAATCTGTGCTGTCTTTTCCTCTTCAATCTTAATGTCCCTCTTAGCCTGCTCATATGCGGCTGCATACGTCTGAATAATTGGGCTTCTCAAGTTGTACCACAGCCTTCCTATTTTCACCCCTTCTTTCAATCCCCTTAATGCCTAAGGATAGTTGAAGGCTCCCAAATCGAGGACAGCACGATGAAACCTCTTGATGAATTCCCGAAGGGTTTCTTGTTCCCCCTACTTCATGCTTTTCAACTCCATCGTGTCATCTTCTGGTGCCATTGCCCCACAAAACTGCTCTGCAAATTCCTGGCACATCTGCTCGAAGGTTTTAATGCTCCCCCGAGGAAGTTTTCTGTACCACTCGCGTGCACGTCCCTCAAGGGATAGTGGGAACACCCTGCACTTTTGGGACTGAGATAATCCTTGTACCCCGGTCATGTCGTTGAAGCGCTCTATGTGCACCAGCGGATCAGTTCGTCCCGAATATCTAAGGTCTGGGAGGCGGAAATCTCTTGGAATAACTGCCCTCATGATCTCTGCTGCAAGCGGTGATTCTTCGTCCAGCATTATCCTCCAACCAGGAGCTCTGCTCCTTCCTTGCTTGTCATCAATTATCTGCGCTAGTCTGCGCACTTCCTCCTCCAGCTGAACTGCACGACCAGGGTCACGCGCTGCCACTTAATTCCGCTCTCGCTCAACATCATGCAAGTGTTGCCTCAATTATGTTTCCTTTGCATTTGCCACCCCGTCGTCCTCGTAAAAAATCTATCTTGCCGGGGATTGCTCTTCCTCTCTATGAATTTCTCCCCGCAGAGATAGGTTACCTCTCTCACCACCGAATCTCCCGGTGGTTTGACTTCTCCTTATACTATCGTGACCTGGTGCTACACCACCACCTCTCCCCCTTTCTTCCTGGGTTCCCCTTCGTTCACTCCACAGCTCATGTAGGATGGTTGTCAGGGTCTCCATCTGCTTTTGCATCCGTTCCATCCGGTCAAACATGGCTTTTTCTCGTGCTTCACTGGCTATCTCCCTCAGCGTCACGGAATCATTAAGCCTCATATCACCCCCTTGTGCGCTACTTCCTCTTGCCTCCATTGCTTTTCCACTTGTTTCACTCCTCTTCTTGCTATCAACAGAAGCTTTTTTATCAGCTCCCCACAGACGGCGCCAAAATGTTGATGCGAGATTCTGGTTGGCCTTCCTCTACACGACCAGGATCTCTGCTCGATCAACTCTACCACGATCAAGATTTCTTCTCGTAACGCTTCTTCTCCAGATGTCCCTGTGTATACAGAAATAGGTCAGAGCACGCCGGTCGTTTCCCCGGCGTAAACCCTCCAACGCTCAAGTCAGATATGAAGGTTGTTTTGCGTTCTTGGGAACACTAGCCACTAATCTTATGGCGTCTAAATTCTTTAGAGCTGTCTCTCTTTTCTTAGTTCTAATCTCAAAAATTCTAATCCTTTTACCTTCGTTGGCCACCTTTTTATAGGCCACTTCTGAACTCAGGCCTTCCCTCCATTCGTGCTCGTTATCCTTCCACCTCTCGAAAGTGGATGCTCCATTTCCGTAGTCGTGGGTGATTGCGTGGTTTTCGTGCCTTGATTCTCGGACTAGAGAGCACGCCTCGCCAACCATCGTTGACCGGGTCTCCTCGACTCGACCCTTAGCAGGAATGGCTTTTTGCTTCCAACAGGAGATTGGCCTCGTGGATGACGTGCTCGTGGATGAGCAAGATATTTCCTGCTCCTGCTCCCCGACTACCAGACTCTTGCAAGATATACCTACTCGAGAAACCCTGTTCGAGGAACCCTGTTGCCAGATGTCTGCTCATCACTGCTGGTTTTCGTCGAAGCATATCCCACAAACATTATAACTCTTAACTTTTCCTTTTCGAGATACCATCATCCATGGTCCAAACTTAGGGTTACCGGATCTATCTGTCTTGGGTGGTGGAGTCGCCCTAGTACTGATCGTAGACTCAGCTTGCACATTCACAGCCCCATGAGTATCTTCCTCGTTGCTTGTTCTTTCCGGGCATGTAATACTTAAGTGGCCATATTTACCACATTCATAACAAATCAGGGGGAGATTTTCATATTCAACCTTCTGAAGTTTGCCATCAAGCAAAAACTGGGAACAAAGAGGTTTAGCCAAATCCAACTCCACCCCTATGCGAGCAAATTTGCCTCTGCACGCAGACTCGGTGTTGTAATCAATTTTTATAACCTTCCCAATTACTTGCCCGAGCGTTCGAAGAATTCTCTTGTGGTAGTAATGGAGAGGCATTCCTGGAAGACGGATCCATGCAGCGACTGAATCAATGGTTTCCGTAGAGCAATCAAACCTAGGAGACCATTGTTGAACTGTCAAATAGTGCCCCAATATAGACCAAGGTCCTTGCGTGAGAACGTATTGGGCATCACCCTCCGTTTTAAACTTAACCAAGAAAAAATCATTCTCAAGGTCGATCACTGTAAAACCCTGTGATCCGCTCTATAAGGACTCCAAACGGTTGCACAAGACCTTATAGCCAATCGTTCTTCCGAGAAGCTTGATAACTACAGCTGTCCTCCATGGTTTCACGAGCTGTGCATGAACTTTCTGTGAGAATGAGATCGAAGGCAGATGTCCTTCCGTTTCTATCACTACATCCTCCAAGTCAAACACCAGATCATCCTCCTTCCCCATGAGATCCTCCTCCATAGTGTCATGTGTTTCCATCAACTTGTCTTTGAAGGATACCATTGGAGGATTATCCTCATCGTCTCCTTCAATCCTAAACTTTGCCTTTTTTGTAGACCGGTCATCCTCCAAAGGAGGAGGGTCCTCTTTCGCCAGTTCGGAAACGCTCTCCATCCTAGTTGTTCACACTTCTAAAAAAAAAAATACACAAATTCTTCGAATACTTAATAAAGACGCTCAACGGTTAACATCATGAGAATGGTCATAATATGTCTTCTTAATTCTACTTCAAAACTTCCTTTCCCACTCTCGGCTTCTTCTTCCTTTTATTTCTTTTCCTCTATTTCTTTTCGCTTCTCTTCTCTTTTTCTCTCAAATTTTCTTCTTTTATTTTCTTTCTTCTTTCGTAAATGGATGCAAAATGAGAGTTGCATTCAATTCGTTATTTTATATGTACCACCGCTTTAAGCATGAACAACAAGCACACAAGTGAAGCATCCATGTCCTTAGTCAAAGCAAGCAGCTGCTGTTGCTTTTGAAACCAGCCACGTTTGGCTTCTTCTTTTTTTCCGTTCCGAGCGGTGCATGACACCAGCTATCAGAGTTCATATTTTAAGGGAGATGGGATTAAAACAATGATTTGAGTTTGATCTACCTATCTACCTTTCAAAAAAAGATTAAAAAAAGTTCAGCCACAGTCATGGCTCATTATTAATACCACGTGTACAGACTGGCGTTTCAAGTTTTTACTATTACGTTCTATGTTAGAAGTCTCTCCATTATTACTTATTGTTGCACATTGAATAAGTAAAAGCAGAATGAAATTCCCACGCATAAGTGATTTTATTTATATATTTGTTTATTGGTTGTGTCCGTAGAGTTGGTTTGAAATATCTCACAATAGAAGTGAGATAATAAAAATTTATACGTGTAAGCAGAATGTGAGTTAGTTCGTGGAAAGCCTCTGTCTACACTATGGATTTCTTGTAAAAGTAAAATTTGTGTAAGTACATTGAAAATGTAATTAGTTAATTTTGGACTTCAAAATTAATACCAACAGATGTGAAAAAGTGTTAATTATACACGTTTTAGAGGCTCTCTATGCTCAAATGTACACTAGTAAAAAAATGGCCTTCTTTGATACTATTTGGTATTAAGAACTTGTTTTACCGACACCGAATTTAGTGTCACTGATCATGGAGTAACAAATTTACTGACATAAATTTTTTGTAGCAGCAAATCTATGTCATCATAGTATCAAAAAAATATTGATGTTTGAACATCACATCAATAGTGAGACTATGGTATGAAATAAATACTGATCCAAAGATATAACAAATATAACGGTACTTTGGTATCAATGTTTATTTGAGAAAAATTAAAAAAAATAGAAATAGATATAATAGAAATTGAAAATTTACAATTGGCATTTGAATTGAAATTTACATTCAACAATATGAAAACTTTTACATTGCAATGAACATTTGAAAAATTATTACATTTTTTGAAACTTATGATATTGTTTGCCAACTACAAATAATTTATAAACTAATATAAAGTAATAGCACAATCTTCAAACAAATGTATATTACTTTTGCGGATTCTTTCTTTCAATAATCGAAATGAAGTCTTCTATTATTTTTTTCCATGCTCCAATTTCACATTTGCTCTGATTATATAGTTTTGACCTATATACATGATTTTGTTTATTGTAAGTCATCCTGCACCATTCAAGACATGCACAATAAAAAACTATAGTTATTTTTGTACTTAGTAGAACTAGATCCAGTAATCAATAACAATCTATTTTGTTGAATAATAATGATAATAAATAATTTATTAAAAATATAATTAAAACAAAAAAAAAAAACTAAAGTATTACTTACAAAATTACAACTTCAGCAAGTGAACGCCAACCAAGAACACTGATCATTCTTTGCATGACCATAGTCCACACACATGATGTAACTGTAATGAATGAAAAGTGCTTTATAGGATCATTCAATTCCAAGGATAGAAGGAATAAAGCAATTAGAAATAAAACATAGATGATTCAATTCTTTAGACAGAGCTAGGGATGGAAAATATATTCGGATCCGGCCCGCATCCATAAGGATCCGGAAGATCCGGATTCGGAAAAATCTGGATCCGTATGTTAAAAAATGCATATCCGGATGTAATAAATTAAAATCCGCACAGATCCGGATGTAAGTGCATCCGAAAAACCGGATATCTGGATCCGGTTACTTTTATATTAAATTAAAAAATATATATTAACTTAATTTACCAATCTAACCTAATCCCTAGCCCTAGCATTGTCAATATCACATTCACAAATCACACACACACACTAGAGGTGGCAAAAATACCCGGCCTGGGTATGAAGCCGGGTCGGTCTTGGGCATCACTTGATAAACCCGGAACCCGGATTTTATTAAAAAAATATTATAAAATATATATTATTTTAAATATTTATATTTATTTGACTCATTTATTATACATATATAAAGTTTTAAACACTTAAAGTTTATATTTTAATGTCAAATTTTATTAAAATAAATTTAAAACTTATAAGATTACCAAAAAATAAAAAAATATATACACATATAATATTAAAAAATATAAATTCGGGTACCCGGATTAAAACCCGGCCCGGACTCGGACCCGGACCGGTTGCATCCGGGTAGGGTCCGGTCATTGCAATACCCGGACCCGGCCCGGGGTTTTGCCATCTCTAACACACACTCACAAAACTTCTCTAGCAGCCGCAACCCACAAATCCTTAACACCTAAACCCCCCACTTCCGTAAGGATGTCGCCGTATGCCTTACGTCCTTGCCTAAGTCTCGTGTCCAAGCCTCGATATGAGTCAGCTACTATCGCTACACGCCTCGCCATCATCGAATCCTCGCCTTCATCGAATCCTCCCAGTCGTCGAAGCCTCACTTGACCACACCATTGTCACTATCTTCCAAGGCTTGCCTGATTAGATCTTTCTTTTGTTTCCATTTTTTCAATCGTCGAAGCCTTGCCTGAGCACGCCGCTGTTGCTGTCGTCCAAGGCTCACCTGATTGGGTCTTTCTTTTGTTTCATTTTTCTAGTATTATTAACTGCATGGCTTTTTTTCTTAACCAGTTAATGAGTTGGTATTTTGGTTGATTGTTTGATTGTAGTTAATGATTTGGTATATTGGTTGATTGTTTGATTACAGTTAATGAGTTCAATCTAATATAACATGTTTAAGCTTCAAATTTTCAATGACTGAATTTAATTTTCTTTGCTGATTCATTTTTGTTTAATTTTGAATAATTTTCTTTACTGGTTCGTTTAATCACTTTAATTAAATGCATTAATTTTCAATATAATGTAAATGTTTAATAGGTTTTGGGATTAGGTTTTTTAATTAGGTTTTGTATTTAGATTTTAATAAATTGTTGAATTTTTAAATTATATTTTTAATTAGTAAATTTAATTTTTGCGGATCTAGATATTCGGGATATCCACCTGCAATCTGGACAAATATAACCCCCATTCGGATTCGTAAAAAATTTGCGGATGTGGATCCGAATCCGAATATAAAAATCTCAATCCGGATTTGGATGCAGATGCACCTACATTCGGATTTGGATTTGGATTTGGATTCGGATTCGGATCCGGATTGTGCCATCCCTAGATAGAGCCGTATCAATATATCAAGAAAGAAGATGCTATGTTGAACTGAGTTTCTCTCAGTTATTAGTTAAGCATGTTGTAGGCATATGTTAAACTAACTTGTAAGTGCAATATATTGTAAGGACAAACATTTGGCATGATGCACAATGTCCAAGAATATATTAAACAATGCATTGAAAAGTAGAAAACAGGCTAAAAGAAAGAACATTAAGGCAGCAATTTCAGTAAATTAAGGAAAGAAAGGAAATTAATATAAGTTGAAAAGTATTAAAGGAGCATACTAGGGATTATAAGGCATAAAGATGATTTGTCACTTCTTCGCTTTTTTTAATCAATCATAAACTCTACGTGACCTAAGGTCAAATGATGCAGTAGTATTACGTTCTTTGCCTAGTGAAACCAGACCCGGACGAACAAATCCAAATGGTTTGACTCCTCTTTTCCCAGGGAGAATGGAATCATACAACATCCTGATAAACAATAGACAAACAATGTTAAAGTCCATTAATTAGAACTCCTATAAAAAGTAGACATAAAACTAGAATGATTATAAATCACTTACTCAATATAGACTTCGATTACGTTTGCTTCTATAGCATTCATTGACAGAACCGCACTATAGTCACGCCGCCCAATATGAGCTCTAACCCCTTCCATTTGGAAAACACCATCATCCATTAGATATGAAATCCATTCTTGGTCTGACATCTTAGCTTCACACATTGTGCCAAACAAGTGCAGCAACGAAATCCTGTTTCGATGTATCCCTCCTGCATGCCTTGTGTTCCTCCTTACTGGCAGAGGCTTCACTGCAACCTTTTTGCCCTCGTCCTTAGTTTGTTTTACAGCTATTGTATGTCCTATCTCTATTATATCATTATGCTATTTTGCTAATTCAAAGTTCAAATGTTTTTTTGTGTCTTGATGTTTACCATTGCCATTTTTTTCCTTGTAACAAATCATCAGGCATCTCTACTGGGATTTCATTTGGGTTCAAATTGCTCGGGCGAAGAAATCTCAACGACATTTTTTCCCTTATCCATGATGAATATCACAACTGTAGAACAAAATCAAATAGTGAGAATATATTAACATATAAAAACTGCCAAAAATTAAAAATAAAATAATGACAGATAGCATAAAATACTTTTTATATTAACCTTTACATATATCATTTTCTCCCACTCAACAAACTCTACTTGCAAACAAACACAGAAACAATATTCAAGGTCCAACCAAATTCCCTCATTGTTGTCTCATGCGTACATTGCAGCATCATCGTCAATAGAGTTTATGTTATCAGCACTTGGAAATTCAATGACCAACGAAGGGTATTCCATTGCATCTTCACTTCTTTGTGTGGGTTTACCTCTTCTAAGCATTTGGCATACAACTGGCCACTTCTTATCAAGTTGATCAGCCACATAAAACACTTGATTAGCTTGAGAAGCTAAAATAAATGGATCATATTTATAACCCAATCGTTGCAAGTCTACCAAAGTAAATCTAAAACATAATTTAGATCCCAAATCTCTCTAATCACTCCATAGTATGTGATGTTAGAAGTGATAGGATTTTTATCTTTTGAACTTGCGACTAAAATTGTTTGTGCAGCCAATGACACTCCACTATTTTAAGTAACTTTATTTAAGTCTCGATCTCTTGTAACAAAGTGAAAACCATTTATGTCATAACCAGGATGTTGGAAAACATAACGACGAGGCCCTTGGAATAACCAACGAATTGTTTGTGAAACATCCTAACCGTTCTTTATCAACACATTTACCTATTATTAATCGACAGGAATATAATGTTAAACAAGCACAAACAGAAACGGAAAGGAAAAACTGAATTAACTATACTTTAGTTCCTTCAAAACCTTATCTGTTAGTCAATCCGCAAATGTTCTGTTGTGTTTGTCTTGCAACCACTTTTCATTTTTTCATGGATGGCAAAGTTGTAACCAATCCATATGCTCTTTAAAAATCAGTTAAAAAGAAAAAATTTCAGGTTCCTAAACTACCAAAACTTGATATTAATAAAGTTAAAATAACACAAGTTAGATAACTTCACCTTATATAAAGTTGAACTTCTTCAATGTTATGCAAAATATACAAGTGTGCCTAATCTAATGAAGTTCGATCAACTTCCACCATTTGTCCACTACTCATGGGCTTGTCAATTTCTAAATTCTGTACATGTCCAGGTGGAACCCAATTATGGACATGTTTTCCATGTATTCTGCACAAAATTCTAATGCTTCCTCGATGATATAACTCTCCGCTATGTAACCCTCAGGACAGTTACGATTTCGAACATAACCTTTTAGAGTTTTCATGTATCGCTCAAAAGGATACATCCACCAAAGATACACGGGGCTACATTGTCTAACTTCACTCACTAAGTGAATAGTAAGATGGACCATTATGTCAAAAAAAGAAGGGGGAAAACATTTTTCAAGCAAGCACAGAGTCTCTACAAGGCTTTTCTCCAATTCATCTAGTGTTGTCACAATAATCACTATCGTACACAATGAATCAAAGAAGAAATAGAACCTGATGATAGCTTCTTTGACATATATAGGCAGCATACACCTTACAGAAATTGGCAAAAGTTGTTGCATAAGGGCATGACAGTCATGAGACTTAAGACCGTAGAGTTTAAAGTCCTTTTTTGACACAAGATACCTAATATTTGAAGAGTATCCAGTAGGAACTTTGATACTTTTTAAAGCTGCAAAGAATCTTGCTTTTTCCTCCTTCGTTAAGGTGTGACAAGTAAGAGGAAGCCATGTACAATTATTGTTTCCTTTAATATATGGTGTTAATTTGGGCCTAATTTTCATTTCCAAGTGATTCATCCTCGACTTCAGTCCATTTTTGGACTTTCCAGGAATATGCAGCAATGTACCGTAGATGTTCTCACACATATTCTTTTCAATGTGCATAACATCTAATTGATGCCGCACAAGCAAGTGCTTCCAATACTCTAAATTATAAAATATGGATTTCTTCTTCCACCACACGAGATCATAATTGTTCTCACTTTTGCGCTTTTTACTATTGCTTTTGCCCCATCTATTATCAATGGAGTCGACCAGCTCGAAAATTTTCTCCCCATTTAACAATTTCTGAGGGGTTTTGTCACACACACCATTGTCAAAGGCTTTTACTTGGAACCGAAATTCATGACCATGAGGAAGCGAAAGCCGATGCCCAATGTATGCATTTTTTCCACTGTGTTTAAGTCTACATTTTGGTGTTTCTACACCACAATATGGACATGCATAATGTCCTTTAATGGTATATCCCGCTAAATTTTCGTATGTCGGGAAGTCATTTATTGTCTATAGTAATACAGCCTGCCAATTAAAGTATTCATTTTTGTAAGCATCATATGCCTCAACCCCAACATCCTATAAAGTTTGCAAATCCTCAATAAGAGGTTGCAAATACACATCAATGTCATTACCCGGTTGTTGAGGACCAGAAATCAAAAGGGACAACATCATGAATATTCGTTTCGTGCACAACCATGGTGGAAGATTATAAGTTATAAGAATTTATTGGCCAGTAGCTATATGTATTACTAAGAAAGCTATATGGATTGGCCAGCAGCTGTATGTACTACTAAGAGATCTGATAGAGCTAGGCGAAGGTTTCTAAGATCGGATGCAAAGGTCGCCCATTTCTCATTTACTAACTTTCAAGATGGTGAGTCAGCTGGATGTCAGAGTTTACTATCAATCATCCTCTCATTTGCATGCCAAGTTAAGTCTCTAGTAGTTTCTAATAATTAAAACACGCGCTTAAACCTAGGTATAGGAGGAAAATACCATAAAACGTTTGTAGGAACCCCTTTCTCATATTGGTCTACAGTACCATTTTTTTCTTCCATCTACATAACCCACAAGTAGGACATTCAAAAAGACTTTCATGCTATTTTCTTTAAAGTATGCAATCATTTGGGCAAGCATGAATTTTAACATATTCTAAGCCTAAAGCTGACATTGTCTTTTTGGCATCATTCATATAGGTTGTAATTTCATTATTTTCAGGGAAAACACTCAACAATGCAGAAAAGCTACTGTCAGACCACCAAAACCTACCCCTAATATTGAACAATTTCACTAAAAAACCTAACTTAGTAAATTTTGTGCATCCTAAGTATAAGGGTTTCTCAGCTTGTTCTAACAACTCTTAAATGCCTTAAGGTCCCCATAATAACCCTTATAAGCATCATCAAGCATTTTTAACTCATTACCATTGTCAAACTCTATATTTTTTCACTGAATATGGTTTTCTCTTTGAGTAGAAGGACTTTTACAAATCTCTTCCTCGTGCCAAAACTAATTGTCATATTTCACATCAAAACCATGCATATATAAATGAATTTTTTATAGCAAAATTTATAAATTTCTTGGCACCATCTTCATATTCTGTCGACAGTCGATTACATTGAATCCAAGATTTATCCATTTCTGGCTTAACAATTAATGTTCCTGACATATATATGAAACAAAGAAAGAACGTACATACTTAGAATATTTGTCTAATGTTACAGCACCATGTGAAATAAAGAAAGTTAAACCTACACGAGGCCATTCAAATTAAACAGAATTTGGCCCATACAGTTTTGTCTTTTATATTAAAGAAACAACATACTTTACAGAAAAATATGGTCATGGTCCAGAAACAAATTTAAAAATTAAAAATATAGCAACCAAGAAAGCTGATAAATCAAAATTCATACTTTTCAAAACTTTACTCTCATATTATAATAGAAATATAATAAATAAGACATCCCCCACAACAAACACATTACATAGTATCATAATTATAATTTAAAGATATGTAAATTTTAAGCAAGTGTATAACAACTTTAAAAAGTTAAATAATAGAGGACAGGAAATGGAACTTACCAAATTAAACACAACAATCTGCTGCTATATCCAATTCTAAGAACAATTCCAGCAACAATATTTATTACTGAATTCCAAAACTTGGATTCAAGAGGGCTAAAAAGGTACCAAGAAATTACATTAATCATATAAGTAAGCCTAGGAAGAAATAATAAACTACAACTTCAAATAATACACACTAGTAAAACAAAAATGAAAGCAAACATAAAGAAAAGCTTCAATTACCTTAATACAATGCCTTCAACAAATCAAGAACACGGAACTGTCACATTTATGTAGCAATCACAACTATTTATAGTTGACAAGCAAATGTTATGACTGAAGACAACAACAGTAACAACAACAGCACCGGCAGATGCACAATAGTTGCAACACGACATGCCTAGGAAGGAGAGGTGAGAATCCTTTAATTTTACATAACATAATCATTTACTAAAAATCCCACCTTAGGCTTTGTTATAGACAATTCAGGCCAATATTTAAAAAATCAGCTATCAGATCATAAAGATATATAAGTTGTAGATTATCTCTAAAATTCATACACTAACACTCATTTAACTTAATGAAGCTTCAATATCAAAATTAGCTAGAATAAAACAAAATTCAAACAAACACATGAATATCTATCAGAATTACCTAGAATAAAAAAAAATTAACAACATTATGCAATGCACGAATACAACTCAAAATAGAACTCAATATTTTTAAAGACTATCTTTCTGGGAAATTATTTAATAAATTGATTACCGAAATAAAAGCAATACATGCAAATACATTTCAAATTTTTAAGAAATTATTTACTACCTTACATAAAAGTAGAATGAATAGTCAAAATTAAATACATGCAAATGCAGTAATGACTCACCAGTGGGTGTGAAGCTTCAATTCACCGTCAAGGCTAGGGTTTCAACTTCGACATCAACGATTTGGGTCTTCTTTCACAGTAAGCGATTGGGTTTCGATTAGCACTGACTTCGTTGCAGCAAAGAGAGACGGTTTAGTGACAACCGCAGCAAAGATAATTGATTGAGTGAAACAACCAGAACGACGCCCAAGGATGGGTGTTTGGGTGTCATTAGTTTTCTATGGCCGGCCTTTGGGGGTTTGCTGCAACTGTGCTAATCGATTTTGAGATTCCACAATGAGGCTTGAAAATTTTCTAAACACTTAGAAAAAAATTTGCCTCTTTTCTCACAAAAAATATTTCCCCCTATTACAAAACGCAAACGTTTTATTATAATTATTTTGTTATTTACATTTCTGGTTTTTCCCAAACACTTACAAAACACAATGTCTTTTAATTTAAATTTGTTACTTTAATAGAAACAACATCGTTTTACTTCTTTTTTAGTAATAAATATTTTAAAAAATTAAGTCAAACCCACGCAATTAAAGTCAACATAAAAATCAGTCTTTCATCCTTGATAGGCAAATAATCTATCACTAATCTATCATAGTTTCTTGATATATGATATTTATATCACCAATATATCATAATCTGTTGATAAACGATATTTCTATCACAGTTTTGTCATAAGTGTATGACATAAAATAAATTTATCACGAATCTATTGTTGTAGGCCTCCAGACCAAAAACCGTCACACAGAGGACTGTCATAGTAGGCACATTTTCTTGTAGTGAGCTAACATATATATTCTATATGTAGATCCTAAATGGGAACAAAATCCTAATACCAGCCATGTAAAAGTAGAAGCCAAATTAGCAAACATTTTATATTCCTGCTACATATAGTCTTGAATCAATAACATTACTTTATCTCTTTCCAACAATCATTCAACAAAAACTTGGCATTCACCCACCGATGCTAACCCCATAAAACATTTATACAATCACTGAGTGTTATATAAAAGGCAAAGCAATAGAAATCCAAGTATCAATTACAAAAATCCACTACAATAATTATCTAGCACTAAAAAAAGGGGCAAGAATAGATAGGAACTATAAAATTTAATTAAATACATGAAGATAAACTCTAAACAAGGAAGCCAGAACTTACTTGACAAGCTAACTTCACAATATATAGCATATAATGTAAAATCTATATCAAACTCTTAAACCAAAAAAATAAAAATAAAAATTGTTCTTTACTAATTAATAATTTTTCTCAAATCAGTCCAGAGCATTGAACTTAAACAAGAAATTATAGATATTTTAAAAAAATTACCCCATAAACGCTGAAAATATTGTGTACAATAATCAAGAGCTACACCTAGATCAAATGAGCTGGAAAGTTTTGATAGAAGTAGGTGACTTCCTAATTCAATGAGTAGTATGTCACGGGTCGCTTGATATATGCCAAAATCATAAGCTAATTTTGCGCGCATAGTTGTGCTTAGCAAAAGTCCGCCTCGATGTGGAGTGCACTTAGAAGCAGGATATGCTTAGCACAAAAGGTGGGATATGCTTAGAAATTGGCTGCCAACACAAATGACCGACTATGGTGTGCTTGGCAAATTATCCAAGCGCAGTTCAAATTCTAGACTTTTCCATAATTGTACATAAGTTAGAAGTTTCTAGGCTACTTTACTTAGTTCCTTAGAGATATTTATGGAAGTTACTTGGAAGTTTCCTCCCCTAGTACTCCCACACCTATAAATAATGGTGAATCCCCTCAGTTACACACCACACACACCCACCCACCAGTGCACACATATTCTCGCACACACTCTTAAGCACTATTGTAAAAACTCTCTTGTAAAATTATTTTTAGTGTGTGCTAAAATAAATTTTGGCCATATTGCTCTCTTCTCGTTACCATTGTCGCAAGCATTTTCTGCTTAGCTACCTTGAGAAAAATCAAAAGGCTTACTTAGCGACTTGTGTTCTAAAAGTCATCTAAGTGTTGTATGGGTTTGCTACGCAAAACTCCCATTACATGACAAGTGGTATTAGAACTAAGGTTTGCACTTACGAAATCTTGTTTAATGAACAATGGTCAACCCTCCTAGCACAACACAAGAGGGCGTAGTCAGTGTGGAGGTACCGGAGCAAGTCCATGGCCGCGAGGAGGGACGCACACAAGCTAAGTCTTGTGGTAAGTCCAAGGCTGCTTCTGTAGATGTCTTGGATCCTCACATAGCCACACTTGAGACTTCGATGTCCGCTGATCATGATACCCTCGATATATTGGAGGTGAGGATCGTTGGTCTCGAGGGCAAGTACGGTAAGTTCACGGTAGCCACCAAGGCCCTCATGCAAGACTAAACCGACTCTCTTCGAGGGGAGTTTCGAGCACTACATGATGAGTTGCTTAACTTGTGTAGCTTTGTGCAAAGTGAGCTACGAGCGATCCGTGCGGAGGTTGATAAGGTTCGCTCAGATTGCGGTTGGCACAAGTGCACACTCACACCTAGCCCGGCTTCAATAAGCACGAGTGATGTGCCTCACATTGATGTGCCAAAGCCCGACACCTATGATGGTGCACGCAATGCCACCATGGTCGACAACTTCCTCGTTGAGCTAGAACAATACTTTGATGTCATGGGTGTTCGAGATGAGGTATCGAAGGTAGGCACCGCACTTACATTCCTTCAAGGCGTCGCATAATTATGGTGCCAGCGAAAGCATGTCGAGATGGGCAAGGGCATATGCGCCATCAACACATGGGTTGAGTCAAACGAGAACTCCGCAAGCACTTTGTCCCAAGCAATACGAAGAAGGAAGTGCGAGTGCGCCTTCTTTAGCTCAAGCAAACGGGTAGCGTCCGCGACTACATCAACGAGTTCACTGCCCTTATACTTGAGATATTCGACATGTCTGGTAAGGATTCTCTCTTTTACTTCCAAGATGGCCTCAAGGATTGGGTCAAGGTAGAGTTAGATAGACGTGGCGTACAAACTGTCAATGACACCATTGCCGTTGCAGAATCATTTACTAATTACTCTATCCAAGCTAAGGATAAGAGGCCTAACCATAGTAAAGATGGGGGAGAGGGTCGAAAGGACAAAGGCCACAACTGAAAGGATTGGAGGTAGAAAAAGCCTCAAAGTGACAAGACCGGGCAAAGCAAATCGAAGAAACAGTAGTGGTCCAAGCCTCGAAGCCCATGCTTCATATTTAACAGCCATAATTGGGTATGCGACAGTTTGGAGAAAAATTCGCTCAATACCCTTACTGCCCAACTCAAGGGCAACCTCCAATGCCTTGGCGCACTCAAAAGCCAACTGCCTACACCTGCGAAGAAAGGGCTCATGTATGTGAGTACGTCCATCAACGGCCACCCCGTGCATGCGCTGCTAGACACTAGAGCGACACACAACTTCATTTCGGAAGATGAGGCCAAGTGCCTAGGCCTCAAGGTGACGAAGGAAAGAGGCACCTTAAAGGCAGTAAACTCACCTGCCAAGCCCATTGCGGGCACCGCTCTAGGTGTGTGTATAACACTCGGAACATAGAGCGGAAAGCTTGACTTCTCCATCGTGCCCACAGATGACTTCAAAATGGTCCTCGACATAGAATTCTTCGATCAAGTCCGTGCCTTCCCACTACCGGACACAAACTCCCAAAGCATCATCGACATGAGTATGGTGTACATGGTTCCGGCCGAGCACTCAAAGAGTGTGGACAAGACGCTCTCAGCCATGCAATTCAAGAAAGCGTTCCGAAAGGACTCAAGCTTTTGAGTCTCCTTCCGGGAGTTAAATGATGGGGAAGATTGTGGAGACTCACAGAGGCAAGTCTCGTCGTTCATCCAAGAAGTCATCAACGAGTTCAAGGACATCATGCCTTTAGAATTCCAAAGAAGCTCCCACCTAGACAAGAGGTGGATCTTGAGATTGAATTGGAGCAAGGCGCAAAGCCATCAGCCTTAGCGCCCTACCGTATGGAGCCACCCAAACTTGAGGAGCCGTGGAGGCAGCTCTGAGACTTGCTAGACGCGGGTTACATCCACCCATCAAAGGCTCCATTCGGTGCACCCGTGCTTTTCCAAAAGAAGAAATATGGATCCCTTCAGATGTGCATCGCCTATCGAGTGCTCAATAAGAGTACTGTTAAGAACAAGTATCTAATCTCCTTGATCGCGGATCTCTTCGACCAACTTGGCAAAGCACGGTACTTCACCAACTTAAACTTACAATCTGGGTACTATCAAGTGCGCTTAGCCAAAGGAGACGAGCCAAAACTAATGTACATAACCAAGTATGGCTCTTTTGACTTCCATGTTATGTCGTTTGGCCTTACGAATGCAGCAGCCGCGTTTTGTACCCTCATTAACAAGGTTCTCCAACTTTTCCTCGACTGTTTCGTTGTCGCATACTTGGACGACATCATGGTGTATTGCATCACACTTGAGGAACATGCCCAACATTCACGGCAAATCCTCCAAGTACTTCGCGACAACAAGCTCTACCTCAAGATAGAGAAGTGCTTGTTTGCTCAAAGAAAGGTAGAGTTCCTCGGCTATAAGATAGGGAACGGGAAATTGATGATGGAGAACTCGAACATAAAGGCCATCCTCGGGTTGGAGCCTCCCACCAAAGTGCCCACACTCTGGTCTTTTCTCAGATTTGTGAACTACTGTCGTTGCTTCATCAAGGGCTATTTGATAAAAGTGGCGCTCTTGACCAATTTACTAAAAAGAATCGAGCATGGCATTGGTCCAAAGGATGCCAATGCGCATTCGAGGAGTTGTAGAAGGCTATCTCTGAGGAACTCATCCTCAATTTTCCAGACTATACTAAGCCATTCGAAGTGCAAACAGATGCCTCCAACTTCACCATTAGCAGAGTCCTTATACGAGAAGGCCACCCACTAGCGTTTGAGAGTCGAAAGCTCAACGACACGGAATGCCGTTACACGGTCCAAGAAAAGGAAATGATCGCCATAATTCATTGCCTACGCGTGTGGTGACACTACTTGCTTAGCTCACACTTCGTGATCCTAATGGACACTAGGAGCTACTTCAAAGCGTAAAAGCAGTTGAGCCCCAAGCAAGTAAGGTGGCAAGACTTTCTCGCAGAATTCGACTATCGGCTCGAGTACAAGCCCGAAAAAGCCGTCATCATCTTAAGTCTCAAAGCAGAATTGGTGACACTTTACATGAGCCAACCGAGCATCGACCTTTTCTCACAGTTCAAGAAGGTCTCCAACAAGACCCGCTAGCAAAGGAGTTTTTAAATAAAGTTCTCGAGAGTAAGACAAGGTGATTTTGGCAAGACGAAGGCATTTTCCTCACCAAAGGAGATCGACTATTCGTGCTTATATGGGGAAATCTACACAAATAAGTGATCAATAAGTGCCACAACTCGAAGTGGGATGGCCACCTGAAGTAGAGTGCACAACTCCACTCGTCCAAGCCTCGTACTTTTGGCTGCACATGAAAGATGATATTGAGGCATACGTGCGGACTTACTTTATGTGCCAACAAGACAAGACAGATCACTAACTTCTGGCAGGATTGTTAGAGCCCTACCAATAGCATCAAGGCCATGGGAGAGCATCACCATGGACTTTATCTTGGCCTTACCCAAGTCCGAAGGGTGTAGAAGCATTGTGGTCGTGGTCGACTGTTATAGTAAGTATGCGACTTTCATCGACGCACTAACTGATTGCAAAGCGGATGAAGCTGCCAACCTATTTATCAAGCACATCGTAAAGTTGTGGGTAGTTCCGAAGAGTATCGTGAGCGATCGAGATCCATGATTCACCAGTCGCTTTTAGATGGAGCTCTTCAAGTTGTTGGGAACCGATCTCAAGTTCTCGATAAGCTTCCACCCGCAAATCGATAGACAAACCGAGCGCATTAACAGCCTTTTCCAGATGTATTTGAGGCACTACGTGATCGCCCACCAGCAAGATTGGGCTAAGTTGCTGGATGTTACCTAATTCTCCTACACTCTTCAACAAAACAAGGCTACGAGCAAACGCCCTTTCGAGATCATCATGGGGTTTCAACCTATGACGCTCAATGCCATAGCATCTACTTACCCAAGTCCGAAGGGTGCAGAAGCATTGTGGTCGTGGTCGACTGTTATAGTAAATATGCAACTTTCATAGACGCACTAACTGATTGCAAAGCAGTTGAAGCTGCATACCTATTCATCAAGCACATCGTAAAGTTGTGGGTAGTTCCGAAGAGCATCGTGAGCGATCGAGACCATGATTCACCAGATGCTTTTAGATAGAGCTCTTCAAGTTGTTGGGAACCGATCTCAAGTTTTCGATAAGCTTCCATCCGTAAACCGATGGACAAACCGAGTGCATTAACAGCCTCCTCAAGATATATTTGAGGCACTACGTGATCACTCACCAGTGAGATTGGGCGAAGTTGCTGGACGTTACCTAATTCTCCTACATTCTTCAACAAAGTGAGGCTACGAACAAAAGTCCTTTCGAGATCATCATGGGTTTCAACCTACGACGCTCAATGCCATAGCCTCTACTTAAGGTGGAAAAAGCCCAGGGGCTCACATGCTCGCCTGCAAATGGCACAAGGAAACAAACATCACACGAGCTTGTATCGACAAAGCCACACGAAGAATGAAGAAATGAACTGATTCGAGGAGATGCCATGTCGAGTTCAAGGAAGGCGACCAAGTTATGGTGAAACTCCTACCCCAACAATTCAAGACTTTGTGGAAAATCCACCAGGGGTTAGTAAGGTGATACAAGGGGCCTTTCGAAGTTGTACGACATGTCGGCAATGTCTTATACCAACTTAAATTTCCGCCAAGACGTAAGATTCATCTGGTCTTCCACGTGAGCTTGCTCAAGCCATACCATGAAGATAAAGACGACCCAAGCTGAGGTGTGTCAAGACGTGCCCCAATTGCCATACTCATTGTGTATGATAAGGATGTGAAATATATCCTCACCGATCGAGTCATTCTTAGAAAGGGCATACCAATGTACAACGAGTACTTGGTGAAGTGTAGAAACCTCCCCAAGAGCAAAACAACGTGGGAATGTGATGCAGCGGAAGTTTAATGTTCAAAAGAATACCGCGAACTTAGGGATTAATACTCGTTGATTCCATAGAATACCGAGAATTAACTGTTCAAATACTCACAAAGAGATTTGAAAATTAAAATATTATTGAACTCCAAAATTCTCTTTTGTAAAAGCTACAAAACACACTTATTTATACTAAGTAAGACTTATCCTAATATGATTAGAAAACCTATTTTAATAAGACTTATACCTAAATTAGGAATATTACCCAAATAAGCAATACCTAAAAAATAAGACTCTAAATAGGAAACCAAATTAAACTAAAATACAAATTAATTAAAAAATTCCTAAATATTATACATTTAACTCTAATTAGGATTTCTTCAATTTCTTGCTCTGCATCATTCCCGCTAGGTTGGAGAAAATTCGTCCTCGAATTTTGTATGTTGTAGTCTTCAAGAGCATCTTCATGTGCATAAGGATTAA
>MKYO02026048.1:0-21810 GCA_002013955.2 Citrus medica | reverse complement strand
TTGTAAAAGCTACAAAACACACTTATTTATACTAAGTAAGACTTATCCTAATATGATTAGAAAACCTATTTTAATAAGACTTATACCTAAATTAGGAATATTACCCAAATAAGCAATACCTAAAAAATAAGACTCTAAATAGGAAACCAAATTAAACTAAAATACAAATTAATTAAAAAATTCCTAAATATTATACATTTAACTCTAATTAGGATTTCTTCAATTTCTTGCTCTGCATCAGAATGCGAAAAAGACCTATGGCAATTTGCAGAGTATGTCTAAAGTTATAAGCACGAGGACATGACGAGGATGCCGCGAGGATAGGTGGGGGAGGATTGTCACGAGCTGCTTGAATATGCCAAAATCATAAGCTAATTTTATGTGCATGGTTGCGCTTAGCAAAAGTCCGCCTCGATACGGAGTGCGCTTAGAAGTGGGTTACGCTTAGCACAAAAGGCAGGATGCACTTAAAATTGGGATGTACTTAGAAATGGGCCAACACAAATGATCAGCCGTGGTGCGCTTAGCAAATTATCCAAGCTTGGCCTAAATTCCAGTCTTTTGCACAATCGTACATAAGTTAGAAGTTTCTAGGCTTCTTCACTTAGGTCCCTAGAGATATTTATGGAAGTTGCTAAGAAGTTTTCTCCTCTAGTACTCCCACACCTATAAATAGGGGTGAGCCCCCTTATTTGCACACCACATCACACCACACATGCACATCGACCAACACACACACATTCTCGCACACGCTCTCAAGCACTGTTATAAACATTCTCTTGTAAATTATTTTTAATGAGTAATAAAATTCATTTTGGCCATATTGCTCTCTTCTCGCTAGCATTGTTGCAAGCATTTTCCACTTAGGTAGCTTGAGAAGAATCGAAAGGCTTACTTTGCAACTTGTGTGCTAAAAGTCGTCTAAGTGCTGCACAGGTTTGTTGTGCAAAACTCTCATCCCATGACAAGTAGCTCTGCTGAAGAAAAATAGCCTTGTGTTTCCAGAAAATTCAATTAAACTGCACCAAAAATGTTTGTCAAATATCTTTCACTCTATTTAGCTCAAAAGCAATTGAATTTCATAAGAAAAAAATTATAGTTTGAGCAATTAATGACATGAGAAACATCTAATCAACAGCCAAACAATAAACGAAAATGAAAAGACAAATGTGGACTTACAAAAGTCTGCCCACTATAAATGTCAATTATGTATCAAATTGTGTCAAACATAAGTAAGGAAATAAGTTATCCTATTAAATCAGAAATAAACTTAATCCATATATAATCGATAGGATTACAATGGAAAATCATCTACATGCATTGAAGGATTTAGGGTTTGGAGAATTACTAAACAGTGAAACAATTAAATCTTTTAGAAAGGAAGGACTTTAGTCTAGTGGAGAATTGAAATTTCTTCTTAAATTAGAAAAAGTTTATTAAAATCAAAACTAAATTAATTTTTTAAAATCTACTAATAATTGCTTACTAAAAGAGTTGGATATTATTTTGAGTAGTCTAGTATATATAATTTTCCATTTAAAGTGCTGAAGTATGAACTTACTTAATTACGACTTAAACATTATATAAACCTAAAAAGGAAGAAAATTTTAATAAATCTTGAGATAAAATAGAAATAAATCTGAGAATGGGAAAATCTCATTCTCAAAATCTAGAAGATACAAAATCTTTCTTTTAGGAATCCAAAATATTTGTTAAAAAAAGTTCACATGTATCGTTTTGCATTACTTGGAATATATTAGGACATTGGAAATCTAAATTAGGCAGTTGGCTTTACCTGTTTACTATATCAAAAAAATTTTCCATATATTCTTGGTAGAAAACAAAAAATTCGGCGCACAGCGAAGGACAGCAGCTTCAATGCATTGCAGATAAGAGAGATTGTAGTGTGCGGTAGAGAAGAAAGTCTACAATGAATGGTGTAGACAGAGCCTGTGGTGATTGGAATTTTGTGTTCTTCAACAAATTTGACTTAGAGTTTGCTGAAAGTGAGGGTTTGGATTGAGGGTTTGTTGGGAGTGTGGGCTTCTATTTGCTTCCAGTTTATTGAATCAATATTTCCTTGGCCCTTGTTTTGTTTGTTCATTTTAGATTTAGGGTTTCAGTAGAAAAAGAGGGGGAATTGATTTTGGCACACATCATAAGGAATAGAGGGGGCCGACACCCTAGAAGAAAAACACAAAGAAACAAAAGAAAAAAAAGATTCAAGAGAGAGATTAAGGGTTGCACAAGACGAGAATTTGCAGAAATTAATTGGGAGCTTAGTCCTTCTTATTCTTCTCTTGTTTTATTGTTTTCTATTTATTTATGGAGATGTGTTTCATGGCTGAAACTTTGTTCTTTATTTTTATTTTGCAAATCATGAACTAAATTTATTTTTAGTTGAGTAATAAACAATCTTGATGGTTTTTTGACTAAAAATATGTGTTGTTGCATGTTTGCTGTAACATGTTGTTTTGATAGCATTTATTTTTATTCATTATTTTGATTGATCACCCATTTAATGATACAAGTTATGAGAAAGCCATAAAAGGGCCTATCTTAGTGGAACATATCAGAGCAATACTTGGTTTTAGATTGGGTTTCCTGGATTGAGTTTAACTTATCCCAAAAGGGCCATGCTTAATCTAAAATTAGTAATGAACTAAACATAAGGATTCACCTTATAGGGTAAATAGAACCTAAGAGTGTAATGCTATATCTTATGTTGGCATAACAACTGATCATTATTATGTTGCATATAGATATAAGATATCCAACATGCGACGACTGAGGATACATAAGGATTCTGCCCAGTGTTGTAGCAGATGTTGCAGCAACCTAGCCAAACATTAGAAAAATAGTCAATACCATTAAGAGAGTTTATTTACTCAACTACTCTATATTCCCATTGGTTTTATCCTTGAACTTGACGTAATAATTTACTTTCTTGCATTTTATTTATTGCGTTTTTATTTTAATTAGTATATTAATTTCATTAATTGTTTTATCTTAATTTAAACAAAATCTGTATTGTTAAGATTGTTGTAGCAAGTCTGATAACATCAATCCTTGTGAAGACGATCTTGAATATTCATCACTTTATTACTTGTTATGTACACTTGCACATTAACACTAATAGCATTAGTATTTATACCCAACAATGAGAAAAGTCACTAATTTTAGTGATGATTTCTATGTCTTTCTTACTGAAATAGATCTTCAGACTTTTGCAAAAGCTATGACTTCTGCAAAAGCTATGACTTCTCTAGATGCACCATTGTGGAAAGAAGCTGTCAATAATGAATTGGATTCCATCATGAGCAATCATGCATGGGAATTAGTTGATTTGCCTCTACGTACAAAACCTATCGGGTGCAAGTGGATTTTTTAAAAAAAATAAAAACTGATGGATCTATTGATAAATATCAAGCAAGATTAGTAGCCAAATGGTTCATACAAACAAAAGATATAGATTATTTTGACACCTATGTTCCTGTAACTTGAATTACAATTAGAGTTTTGATTGCTCTAGCAGTAATTCACAGTACGTCAAATGGATGTAAAAACTATATTTCTCAATGGAGATTTAGGTGAGGAGATTTGTATACATCAACCTGAAGGTTGTACAGTTCCAAGTTCTGAGCAGAAGGTGTGCAAGTTGGTTATGTCTCTATACGGCTTAAAACAAGCACTGAAACAATGCTATGAAAAATTTGATCAAGTATTAGTGTCCAATGGTTATACGATTAATGATTCAGATAAATGTATCTATTCTAAATCTATTGACACTAATTCTTTTGTCATCATATGTTTCTATATTGATAACATGCTTGTTCTAATAGAACTATTGATCAAACCAAGATAGTGCTTGCCTCTAACTTCGATATGAAAGACATGGGAGAGGCAAATGTTATTTTAGGCATCAAGATTACAAAAACTAGTGATGATCTTATATTGTCATAAGAATACTACATTGAAAAATTATTAAGGAGATTTGGATATTATGACGGCTAGACAGTTTCCACTATATATAATAGTAATACCCATCTGAAAAGGACCACTGAATATTGTGTTGATCAAGTGAGATATGCCCAATTAATTGGTAGCCTAATGTACTTGATTAATAGTACAAGACCAAACATCGCATAAGCTGCAGGCAGATTGGGTAGGTATACTCATAATCTAAACCAGGATCATTGGACTGCAATAGCCAGAGTGACAAGATTTTTTAGAGATACAATTAATTAAATGTAGTGCATCTCCACTTGTACTTGAATGGTATAGTGATACAAAATTGGATCTTTAATTCAAATGAGCTCAAATCCACCAGTGGTTATATCTTCACCCCTAGTGAAGGTGCGGTATCTTGGAAATCATCCAAGCATGCATGTATAGCTCGTTCTACCATGCAGTCTGAGTTAATTGCATTAGAAAAAGCTTGTTTAGAGGCAGAATGGTTGCGAAACCTCTAAGCAGATCTTCCCATTTCTACTCATTCTTCTGTTGTTATGCCAATTCATTGCGATTGTCAAGCCGCTATTGCGAGAGCTAAGAGTAAAATATATAATGGGAAGAATAGATACACACTGATTAGACATAATATTATTAAGCAACTACTGGAGTTAGGTGTTATAAGCCTAGGATTTGTAATGTCATAGTTGAATTTAGTCGATCCTCTGACAAAATCACTAAACAAGAGTTTAGCAGCGATCATGTTGAGGGGGATGGGACTACTACCTAGATCAGAAGACAAAAGTGATGGTAACCCTACCTATGTGAATGGAGATCCCATGAATTAGGTTCATAAGGGCAAAAACAAGTTACTTGTTGTCTTATAACATTATTGATATGTTGCAATCTTAATTTTATTTAATAAAAATTTTCTTTATTTATGAGTCCTCACCATCGCAAGACAATGCTTTTTGCACTGATTTAGGTTGAGCAATTAAGCTCTTAATGAACTCCATAGCCCACATTTTGTGTATGGTGGTGTGTCAAAACTGCATGACACACTTGATGGAGGTTCACCTATGTGAGTCCGGAATTTGTTCAGTTCCTATGAGAGTTAGATAGCCATCTATAGAGCACTCATGTATCCAAGGGTACAGGGCCATTAAAGTGCCAAACAGCAGAACAACTAAACATAGTGAGAGTTTAATGTGAGTCTCTAGTCCTCTACCTTACACAAAAGGAATATTGGTTCATAGAAACTATTTGTTTCATCAAGTTCATGTGAGACACAATTCGTTTTTCAATGGCTCGTTCATAACCCAAAAGGCATCAGGTGATATACATTTAACTTTATAAAGAAGGATGAAGATGAATGAAATATGGTATTTTAAAATATATGGGGGATTGTTAGAGATTGAGTTGGTATTTCAAAATACCAATGTCCCATATTGCTTAGATAAGAGAGCTTTAGTTGGTTTATACATAGAAACCTAATATAGGCAGTAACAAGTCCATAAAGAGGAGGTCCACGTACACAAAACCAAGCCCAAGAGAAGACCCTATTCTGGGGGTCTATCGCCTAATAACTCAGCGCTAGGGTGTCATGTATGTGCGTGAGCTAGGCCACTTTTTATGATTTTGCCCTTTACTTTAATTTTATTTATTTTTAATTCAAATTATATTGAGAATTTGATTCCTAATCGAATTGGGATTTGTTTTGAAATCCTTGTAAAATTAACAGAGGAAAAGAGGCTAGGGCTATATATTTAAAAGAGCCAATTATATCACACTATTGCGATCCCAAAAAACTTCTCTCTTTTCTGTGTTGTTTCCTATCTTCATCGTTGTCAGTTTTGCTATTCTAAACTATCATGTTTAGTCCGGCATCGCGACAGTAGTCATTGTATCCTGGAGATCAAACTGCCTTTTGTCGTCCTTCTTGCATTGAGATATTGTATCTTGAGGCACGAAATTGGGTCTTAAGAACAGTGTTCAGCATGCCTTGACTGTTTCTTTGTTGTATTTGTCCAACCTCTGCTAGTTTTCCATTGTCCTTTTCTAACAAACAAACCCCTAGCAAACATAGATTTGGCTAGGTAAGGACCATTTTTATAGTTGTATTTCATAACTTAAAAACTTTACACTTCCTTCCATCAAATATCTTTATCACTTTCATTAAGAAAATAGTTAATAAACATTACTAACCTTTATCACTATCTCTTAAAATAAATAAATGAGTCATTAATATAAATTTATCTGTATATTTATTCAAACAAGTGACTTATCATGTCAATCACATAATGAAAATTCTTTCATTCTCTCACTTTATTCACATGATAAATGAAGAATAAACACATAACTTGATATAGCCATTAAACTACTAATTACCCATATACAAGCAAAATTTTATAAACTTAAAACAAAATCCCAGTACTTGAATCATGGCACTTATGCTTCTAAAGGAAGAAATATTTCCTTCCATGTTTTATTAGTATGAAACTTTCTTAAGTACAATTACTTTATGAACAAAATTCTATAAATCATTCAGGGTCCAATTTAGATAGTCCCAATGGACTTTTCAAATTCGTTATGTGCACAAATAACATAACTCAAAACTCAGCCAATAAAACCATACAATCTTCATGACCACACCTTTATCATGAGCTCAATCTCTATATATGATCAATAGTCGGCTCATACTTGTAACTTAATTTTATGTCGATAAATTATTTTTGGCTACTTCAATAATCAATGGTCTTCGTATCGACAATAATTTTCAAACTATTGATAAAATTTCTTAACCAAAATTCTTGCATATTTCTTTCGCAGCATGTAACGGTTTTATGCTTTCATATTGAATAAAGTCATTCACTTTATGCGTAACAACCTTAACTTTATTGCAAAATTATCATCTATATATGAAACCAAACTTCATAGCTCCCACTAAC
Organism: Citrus medica; assembly: GCA_002013955.2. NCBI lineage: Eukaryota > Viridiplantae > Streptophyta > Magnoliopsida > Sapindales > Rutaceae > Citrus > Citrus medica. The sequence continues at coordinate 14,911 of MKYO02026048.1, read as the reverse complement.
CTTAAGATTTATATTTTGATCAACAATGTTCTCTATAAACTAAATGAGAATAACATTGTAAATATTATAAAATCATAAATAAGAGACTTATATTTAGTCTATCTTTATAATTTGCAAATGAAATTAGGGTGATGGTTAACATTAGGTGAAGTCAAAAATTATTTTTCCATAACTTTCATAGAACTTTCTCCCCTTGAGTACTAGAAGTACCATTACTTTTTCTCCACATGAGCTTTAAGCTAAGTAAATTTAATTATTCCAGTGCTCAAATCCATCTTGTTCATGTAGAGTACTTGATTTTGCAAGAACAAGTTATGCATAAACATTTCCATTTCATGCTATGTAATTAAGAACTTAAATTTTAAATTAACCAATGTTAATTTAACAATAAATTCAAACCTTTCTGTGGGTATTGGTTGCAAAATGCATTGAATTTACTATATCTTTACTCGCATATTATATACATATGAGCTTTTAATAATAAGACTAGCACGTATGGACATAACTCAGAAAATTCCGTACCTATGGCGAAAATTCTTAAATTAATGCCAAAGTTACTATCTTAATTAAATCATCAAATAATTATCTCCCTGTGGGGCCACATAACTTTTTAATGAATAATTACAAACACTTGATACCATATATCATTTTATTCATTTTTATATGATATTATATACTTCATCAAATATATCATCATATCTTGAAAATGCTATGGCTACTTTTAAGATACAATAATATTTTAAAACTTTATTGGCATCATCTCAATGCACAAAAATAAGATAATTAGGCACAAATAATAAGCCAGAAGTTGCTGTCAGTATTCCCCATAAACATAATCAAACCTTAAGTGTAAGTAGTGTGAAGCCAGCAAGTAGTTATATTCTGTTTAATTGAATGAGGTGGCATGCTGAGTTGGCATAAGATCCTTGAGTCTGTTATATCTGTTAATGAAGAATAACAGTTGGCACTCCTCTTTCGTAGCTAAGGAGTTATAAAAGGGCAGCAAAGTATTCATAAAACACAAGGTGTGTGTGAGAGATTCTTAGAGTGAGATATAGAGCTTATATGAGGAGTTAATATCTCTGTAATCTCATCATCTTTTGTAAACGATTTCTTCATTCTAAATAAAGCTTAGAGCAGTGCTGTTTCAACCGTGGATGTAGGCTTCTTGTGGCCGAACCACGTTACATCTTCTTGCCATTATCTTTTATATTCTTGGTATCTTTGGTTGCTTTGTTTTGATCTTTAGTGAGAGTTCATTTGTTCGTATGCTTGGTTTTCTTTAAAGAAGCTTGAAGTGCTGGGCTAAGTTCTTAACAAGTAGAAATATGGATTACATATGCAGCGAAAATAACAAAGTTGTAATCCATTACAATAAAATGTCTATTATCAGTAAAAAATCATACTTTTGGTAAGTCAATAATACCAAAAGTAAACCTCCATAATCAAAATTTCTCAAAAAATATGCCCTTGAATTATTATTATTATTATTATTATTATTATTATTATTATTATTATTATTATTATTACAATAAAATGTCTGTGTGTGTATGTGTGAAAAGCATAATTAATTCTTAATGAAATTGTATATCATTATCAAACTTTATTTGAATCAAACATATTAACAATATGAATTTATGTAGGCTCTGATACCACATATAAAATAAATTAAATTAAGATAGGATCATATCTTTAATCACAGGTGTTCAAGTTACAAGTGTTGTCTACATTAACTAAATTTTATAAAGTGACTTCTGGCCTATTCCACATTATAACCTTTATCTTTTAATAGAAAACAAGCTCTTAATAAGTATAAATTTAGCTAGGCTAGGCATCCTTTTTATACTGGTATTTCATAATTTAAAATTTTCACTCTTTCTTCCTTCAACAAAGTGAAATTAACAACCTTTGTCACTTCTGTAGCGTTTTAATCTACTTTATAACATGCAAGACAAATAAAACACTTCCCAGGACCTTTGATAAAGAACTACACAAGATGCACAGATTGAAGAATGAACCCAGCCAAGTGAATCAATGTAAACCTAGAACTAGAAAGAATAGAGAATCAAGAAACCAAACAATCATAGAAAACACAAGAATCAATTACGTGGTTCAATTGCACCAAGTGGTACAACTTACATCCACGGGAAAAGTTTTCTACAGAGCTTTTATTACTCAACAATGGAGGATCTTTCTTACAGAGAAATGTTTACAAGATTTCAGAGAACTCTCAACCCCTTCCCCTGAACTCTCTCTCTCTGATATGAATTCACAAGCTTAACCTATAACCGTTTCATCAGCCTGTTCTAATAGTTAACAGAGCAACTAACCAGCAAAACCCAGATCGAACCGATTGCTTACACGTAGCATAACAAACTTAACGAACTGAGATGAGTTGCTTCACACATCTGTCACCTGCATCACTTAAAAGCTTTTCTTAAACGACATGGTTGAACTGTCGTTTCAAGCTTTAATCTTAAGTGACTACACATGTGCTTTTCACATGACTTTTAAGTGCTCCATCAATTGCCAAAACGTCACCGTCTGGTTCTGATGAGTTTGATTCACCAGCAAACGTCACAATTCTCTACCTTGAATCAATACTCCTCTGCATACTCCTTCTCAAGTACTAAGTATCGGTTAGACAATACCTAGTCCCATTAAGTCTAAGCTTAACTCAAACTTAGCTACAGGAACAGTCTTTGTAAGTATGTCTGCAGGATTTACATCAGATAGATTTTAACCATTTTGACATCACCCCTTGAGACTTCATGCCTTATAAAATGTAGCTTGATGTCAATATGTTTTGTTTTCTCATGATGTGCTGGATTTTTACAGAGATGTATAGCACTGGAACTATCACAGAATATAGAGACTGTCCTCTGCATTTTCCACAGCTCAGATATTAACCCTCTAAGCCACAAGGCTTCTTTAACAGCTTCTGTAGCAGCTGGATATTCAGCTTCTGTAGTATAGAGTGCCACCACATGCTGTAATGCAGACTTCCAGTTAACTACACATCCATTTAGCATAAACACATATCCAGTCAGAGATCTTCTTATGTCTAAATCTCCAGCATAACCCGAGTCCATATACCCCCACAAGCTATCTTCCATTTCCCTGATTCTTCCATACACCAGACCTTTCTTCAAGGTTCCATTTAGATACCTCATTACCCACTTCACAGCCTTCCAATGTTCCCTTCCAGGTGAGGCCATATACCTACTTATTACACTGATAGCATGTGCTATGTCAGGTCTAGTTAAGACCATGGCATACATCAGGCACCCTACTGCATTTGCATAGGGGACTGATTTCATCTCTTGCTTTTCTTCATCAGTAGATGGACATTGAGAGCTATTGAGTCTGAAATGGGAGGCAAGAGGTGTCTGGACAGGTTTTGAATCAGTCATTCCATAAATTGTCAACACCTTCTTCAAGTAGTTTTCTTGTGACAGAAATAGCAGCCCACTTTTCCTATTCCTTCTGATTTCTACTCCTAGAATTTTCTTAGCCTGCCCAAGATCCTTCATTTCAAATTTTGAGCTAAGCAGCAATTTTAATTCTTCAATTACCTCTCTATCCTTACTTGTCAGTAGCATGTCATCTACATATAACAGTAGATACACATATACACTGACATTTATCCTTTTAAAATAAACACGGCAATCATAGTTGCACCTCATGAACCCATTAGACACCATGAATTCATCAAACCTGAGGTACCATTGCCTAGGGGATTGCTTGAGCCCATAAAGTGATTTCTTTAACAAGCAAACACAGTCCTTCTTCTTAGGGTCTTCATACCCTTCTGGTTGACTCGTGAATATCTCTTCTTGTAGTCTCCCATGCAAAAATGCAGTCTTAACATCAAGTTAATCAAGCTCCATGTCTCCAACTGCTGTTAAGGCCAAGATCACCCTTATTGAAGCATGTCTGACCACTAGAGAGAATACCTCCTTAAAGTCAACCCATTCTCTATGAGTATACCCCTTTGCTACAAGTCTTGCTTTAAACCTCATTGGTTCTGCCTGAGTTAAACCTTCATTAACTTTGTAGATCCATTTGCATCCAACCACTCTTCTGTTTGCTGGCTTTCACAACCAATTCTTATGTTTTATTTTTGTACAAAGAAGCAATTTCATCATCCATTGCTGCCAACCATTCCTTATTTTTTTAGCTCTGTACTGCCTCCTTAAAGGTCTTTGGTTCTTCATTAGTTATCTTATGTGCTGCAGCTAGAGCAAGGGCAATTAGATCTGCATAACCAAACTTTTTTGGAGGTTTGATTTGCCTTCTATGTCTATCTTTGGTAAGTTGATAGTCTCTTATATGAGGATTTAATTCTGTCTCCATATGTTGCTGAGGTGTTTGTGCTTCCCCTGAGTCATTTTCAACATCTTTAAAGTATTTTGCTTCTTCTATGTTCCTCTGATCAGGCTGCTCCACCTCAAATTCCAACATCTCAAGAGGTTTTGAATTTGAGTTAGTTGCTTCAGCTGGTTGAGTTTTTCCTACCAATTCATCTTCATTGAAGATTACATCCCTGCTGATTATACACTTTGGGGGTTTTAAATCAGTGCACCAGATCTTGTAACCTTTCACTCCTTCGGGTAGCCCACAAAGACTCCTTTCAATGCCCTTGGTGCAAGCTTTCCCTGTTTAATATGAGCATAGACTGAACAACCAAATGCTCTAAGGCCTTAATAGCTTGCTGTTTACCATGCCACATTTCAAAAGGTGTCTTAAATCCAGTGCTGAGGAGGGACTGAGGTTCACTAAATAACTAGCTGTCATCGGTACCTCTGCCCACAAGGACTTGGGGAGCTTGGACTTTATAAACATGCATCTTACTTTCTCCATAAGTGTCCTGTTCATCCTTTCAGCTAACCAAATTTGTTAGGGTGTAAACTTCATTGTCATGTGCCTCATTATGCCCTCATTTGCACAATAACTCCCAAACTGTTGGTTGCAAAATTCCATCCCATTATCTGTCCTCGGCTTCTTAATTTTCTTACTTGTTTGATTTTCAACCATGCTCTTCCATTCTTTAAATTTTTCAAACACCTGATCCTTATGTTTTAGAGCATAAGTCCAGACCTTTCTTGAAAAATCATCAATGAAAGATACAAAGTATATGTTCCCTTCCAGAGACAACTCCTGAGCTAGTCCCCATAGATCTGAGTGTATATAGTCTAGTACATTTTCTGACTTCTGGTTTGATCTCTTAAAGCTTGCTCTTGAAGATTTGCCAAACACAGCCTTCACAAAACTCTAGACTGCCTATTTTTTCTTTACCTAATGCACCATGTTTCTCTAACTCCTTTAATCCCTTTTCACTTATATGACCCAGCCTAAGGCACCATAGCCTGGGGTTATTTGTTTTGATGCTTCCAGAGAAACCTAATTCACTAGTTATGACTTCACCATTTAGAACATACACTTTATTTTTCCTATTCCCTTTTAAGATAGTTTTAGAGCCATTTATTACCCTTAGATCACCAGATTCAAGCCTAATGTTGTACCTCATTTAATCAAACATCCCCAAGGAGATAAGGTTCCTCTTAAGGTCAGGCACATGTCTTACTTGCTTAATCATCAATAGGGTTCCATCCTGTAATCTAAGTTTAACAGTACCAATACCAATGACTTTACACATAGCATTATTGCCCATCATTACCCTACCTCCATCAAATTCATGGTATTCAGTAAAGTAATCCTTAAAAGGGGTCATATGAAAAGTGCAGCCATAGTCCAAGATCCATTTACCTTTTTGGCTGCAATCAGTTACTACACACACACCTGCTGACTCATATCTTTCTTCTTCAACTATGGCTGCATCTCTACTATGATTCATTGAGTCTTTTGGCTTAAAATTTCTTTCAGGGCAATCTTTTTTAAAATGCCCTTCTTTGTGACACTGGAAACATTTCCAACCTTTTTGTTTCTTCTGGTGCTTCCCCTCTTTCTTTTTCTTTTCATCATGTTTATCAAATCTACCCCTTGCTGTCAGACCTTCACCAACACCACTCTCTACAGTATTTTGTCTTCTTTATAACTCTCTAGTGTTAAGGGCAGCCTTAACTTCATCAAGAGTCAAATATTGCCTTCCATACATCAAGACATCCACAAAGTGCTCATATGATTTTGGTAAGGAGCTTATTAAAAGAATTGCTTTACCTTTATCATCGAGGCCCGCATCAATAGATTCTAAAGTATCACAAACTTTATTAATTCATCTATATGATGATCCAGTGATGACCCTTCCACCATTTTCAGAGTGAACATTCTCTTTTTTATGTAGAGACGATTTGCTAGTGACTTGGTCATATAGATTCCTTCTAGTTTAGCCCATAAACCAGTAATTGTCTTTTCTTTAGCCACCTCTCTGATAACAGCATCTCCACGACTGAGGATTATTATGCTTCTGGCCTTCTTATCCACTTCAGCTGCTTCCTCTGGAGTCTTGGAAGATAAGATTTCTTTTCCCTCCTTCTTGGAAATAAGTTCGATTGCATCTCTGAATCCTTGAGTGAGCAACAAGGCTTCCATTTTGATTTTCCACATGTTAAAGTCATTCTTGCAATTGAACTTTTCTAGATCTATCTTCGATGTGGCCATTCTTGGTCTTGATCAAAGAAACCAGGTTCTGATACCAATTGTAGTGTTTTAATCTGCTTTATAAGCAAGACAAATAAAACACTTCCCAGGACCTTTGATAAAGAACTACACAAGATGCACAGATTGAAGAATGAACCCAGCCAAGTGAATCAATGTAAACCAAGAACCAGAAAGAATAGAGAATCAAGAAACCAAACAATCATAGACAACACAAGAATCAATTACGTGGTTCAATTGCACTAAGTGGTATAACTTACATCCACGGGAAACGTTTTCTGCAGAGCTTTTATTACTCAACAATGGAGGATCTTTCTTACAGAGAAATGTTTACAAGATTTCAGAGAACTCTCAACCCCTTCCCCTGAACGCTCTCTCTCTCACATGAATTCACAAGCTTAACCTACAACCGTTTCATCAGCCTGTTCTAATAGTTAACAGAGCAACTAACCAGCAAAACCCAGATCGAACCGATTGCTTACACATAGCATAACAAACTTAACGAACTGAGATGAGTTGCTTAACACATCTGTCACCTGCATCACTTAAAAGCTTTTCTTAAACGACATGGTTGAACTGTCGTTTCAAGCTTTAATCTTAAGTGACTACACATGTGCTTTTCACGTGACTTTTAAGTGCTCCATCAATTGCCAAAACGTCACCGTCTGGTTCTGATGAGTTTGATTCACCAGCAAACGTCACAATTCTCTACCTTGAATCAATACTCCTCTGCATACTCCTTCTCAAGTACTAAGTATCGGTTAGACAATACCTAGTCCCACTAAGTCTAAGCTTAACTCAAACTTAGCTACAGGAACAGTCTTTGTAAGTATGTCTGCAGGATTTACATCAGTATAGATTTTAACCATTTTGACATCACCCCTTGAGACTTCATGCCTTATAAAATATAGCTTGATGTCAATATGTTTTTTTTCTCATGATGTGCTGGATTTTTACAGAGATGTATAGCACTGGAACTATCACAGAATATAGAGACTGTCCTCTGTATTTTCCACAGCTCAGATATTAACCCTCTAAGCCACAAGGCTTCTTTAACAGCTTCTGTAGCAGTTGTATATTCAGCTTCTGTAGTATAGAGTGCCACCACATGCTGTAATGAAGACTTCCAGTTAACTACACATCCATTTAGCATAAACACATATCCAGTCAGAGATCTTCTTATGTCTAAATCTCCAGCATAATCCGAGTCCACATACCCCCACAAGTTATCTTCCATTTCCCTGATTCTTCCATACACCAGACCTTTCTTCAAGGTTCTATTTAGATACCTCATTACCCACTTCACAGCATTCCAATATTCCCTTCCAGGTGAGGCCATATACCTACTTATTACACTGATAGCATGTGCTATGTCAAGTCTAGTTAAGACCATGGCATACATCAGGCACCCTACTGCATTTGCATAGGGGACTGATTTCATCTCTTGCTTTTATTCATCAGTAGATGGACACTGAGAGCTATTAAGTCTGAAATGGGAGGCAAGAGGTGTCTGGACAGGTTTTGAATCAGTCATTCCATAAATTGTCAACACTTTCTTCAAGTAGTTTTCTTGTGACAGAAATAGCAGCCCACTTTTCCTGTTCCTTCTGATTTCTACTCCTAGAATTTTCTTAGCCTGCCCAAGATCCTTCATTTCAAATTCTGAGCTAAGCAGCAATTTTAATTCTTCAATTACCTCTCTATCCTTATTTGTCAGTAGCATGTCATCTACATATAACAGTAGATACACATATACACTGACATTTATCCTTTTAACATAAACACGGCAATCATAGTTGCACCTTATGAACCCATTAGACACCATGAATTCATCAAACCTGAGGTACTATTGCCAAGGGATTGCTTGAGCCCATAAAGTGATTTCTTTAACAAGCAAACACAGTCCTTCTTCTTAGGGTCTTCATACCCTTCTGGTTGACTCATGAATATCTCTTCTTGTAGTCTCCCATGCAAAAATGCAGTCTTGACATCAAGTTAATCAAGCTCCATGTCTCCAACTGCTGTTAAGGCCAAGATCACCCTTATTGAAGCATGTCTGACCACTGGAGAGAATACCTCCTTAAAGTCAACCCCTTCTCTTTGAGTATACCCATTTGCTACAAGTCTTGCTTTAAACCTCCTTGGTTCTACCTGAGTTAAACCTTCATTAACTTTGTAGATCCATTTGCATCCAACCACTCTTCTGTATGTTGGCTTTCACAACCAATTCCTATGTTTTATTTTTGTACAAAGAAGCAATTTCATCATCCATTGCTGCCAACCATTCCTTATTTTTTGAGCTATGTACTGCCTCCTTAAAGGTCTTTGGTTCTTCATTAGTTATCTTATGTGCTGCAGCTAAAGCAAGGGAAATTAGATCTGCATAACCAAACCTTTTTGGAGGTTTGATTTGCGTTCTCTGTCTATCTCTGGTAAGTTGATAGTCTCCTATCTGAGGATTTAATTCTGTCTCCACATGTTGCTGAGGTGCTTGTGCTTCCCCTGAGTCATTTTCAACATCTTCAAAGTATGTTGCTTCTTCTATGTTCCTCTGAGGTTGCTTACACGTAGCATAACAAACTTAACAAATTGAGATGAGTTGCTTCACACGTCTGTCACGTGCATCACTTAAAAGCTTTCCTTAAATGACATGGTTGAACTGCCGTTTCAAGCTTTAATCTTAAGTGACTACACATGTGCTTTTCACGTGACTTTTAAGTGCTCCATCAATTGGCAAAACATCACCGTCTAGTTCTGATGAGTTTGATTCACCAGCAAACCTCACAACTTCTATTAGGAAAGTGGTTAATAAACATTGATAACCTTTATCACTATTCCTTAAAACAAGTCAATGAGTCATTAATGAGTTCATCTATATATTTATTCAAACAAGTGACTTATCACATGCGACACATAATAAAAATTCTTACAAAAATAGCTTCATGAATTGAAGAAGAGGAATATCGAACTTAGCCATCATATTATCTTAATTTTTGAAAAATGTGAGATCAAGTATAAAAACAAAATTATATCATAGATAATTGGTTTACAGTTCAACCACTTATTCTTATTATGACAACGAGTAAAACATGAACAACCGGAATTGAGCAAGCAATAAATAGTTCCAGCCCAAATCACAAGCACTGGAATAGATTCAATAATAACCAAGAATAATGATGCATTAATTTTAGGGCGAGACTACTTTTGCATTAATTTTAGGACCGGACAACTTTTGCGCCCAAATATTATTTTGCAACACTCAATTTCAAGTTTTAAAAAAAAAATTGAGAAGTAAAAATTTTTATTATATCAACATATATGCCCAAGAATAAATTATTAACATCGAGAATCGAATATAAATGAATTATTAGACTTTAGGTCATTTGTACCCATAAAATTATTTTGAAACACTCAATTTCAAGTTAAAAGCTAGCTTTCGAATGTAGAGTAGTTTCAAGCTGCACTAGCTTTTGTCATATAGCCGTATACCTATTACATTATGGGCATATTGTGTAAAATTGTGAAATTTAATTGGGTACGGTAAATTACACATTGAAGAGTCTCTGTAATTTTCTGCATTCATTTGAGATGTCAGACTATAGAGGTAATCTAAGCCATCTACTCAAAATATATTGTTACAGAACTGACGTTTGTGTTTGAAAAATTGGAGGACGTATACGTACATGACATATCTTCCATTTTGATACAAGTGCTGTGTATTTTAGAGTTCGTTTTGGCTGCAGAAGAGTGTAGGCATACTGGTTTAGCTGGGTTCTAGAATTCTTAAACAGTTTTGGTTCAGTGCATTGTCAATGTTGAATAATAATCTTTACGTTTAATTATTGTTATAAAAATATCGCTTAATTGATGAATAGGAAGTGAAAGAACGAATAAATAATTAAAGGGGTAAAATTTCGTTCAATCCCTATATTTTGAGGTTAGTACCCGTTCAGTCTTTATATTTAGTACCCGTTCAATTTTTATATTTTTAAAAATACCTCAAAACATCCCCGACATTAAATTATTAGTACATTTCCTCTTACTTTTTGTTGCTTTCGGCTTAATTTTTACAATATTACCCTCTTACAATATTTTTTTTAAACATTAGTAAAAAGAAAAAAATTAATTATCAATTTACTATAAAAAAAATAAGATAAAAATAAAATTAATATATGTTACTTTTTTGTAATACACTGCTAAGGAATTAATATATTAATTTTTTTTATTACTAATGTCTAAAAAAATAGGTAATTTAATTATTTTTACAATAATTTTTTTGGACATATGTAAGCTTTCACAAAAAGTAATATATATTATTTTTATTTTATTTTTGGGGTTAAATTGATAATTTATTTTTTTATTAATTTTATAAAAAGAAACATTATTGTAAGAGGGTAATATTGTAAAAGTAAGTCAAAAGAAATAAAAAGTAACAGGATATCAATAATTTAAGAGAATGAATGTTTTGATATATTTTTAAAAATATAAAGACTAAATAAATATTAATATTAAAATATAGGGATAAAAAGAACTTTTACCCATAATTAAAGCATATATTAAATTAATAGAGGTAATGGAGGGTTAGATTAAGCTTATACTAGAAAAGCAATTTCTCACTTTTAATTCAACGTACAAAGCAAAATTAACTTTGTGAAATGCAAGAAAACGTGGCTTTGTGAAAAATGTGACGCATGTATATTTGTGAAAGCATGCATTTGTTGGCACGTAAACATACCAAGATTAGATCGTGTGGCCACTTTTTCCCAATGAAAAAGATTATTTTTGCCGACAAACATACATGCATTTGTTAAATTATTGCCGACAAACTTTATATCATTCAAAAGCTATAATCAATTGTCATCCACTTATCCTACAATTATTAGTTTTACAGTGAGTCACGGGACTCATGCATGCTCCGCAGTCCCACATAATTAGCAAATTTGAATTTTAGCCATTGATTCTTTATCTAATTATCTACAATTAGTTAACTGCACGCGCCATTTGCTTCTTAAATAGTGTCACATCATCACAAAATTTCACTTTAAATATTAAGATATTCAATTATTAGTTAATGAGATAATATAATGAATGACACATCACCACATCATTTAACATGAAATATAATATAAAATTTTGGAACGTCAATACTTCTCTTGGGTCCTTATCTACTAAGCATGGATAAAGTTACACCCTAAACGCCCACCTTTAGACAGTCGGCAACTTCATCCTGATGGATGAGATCCAAGTGGAGATCAGCGTGTTTTGAAGCCATCTCCTGATCCAACCGCTTATATTCTGCCAGGTCACTTTACATTTGACCTTTGTTGACCAAAGCGTTGGATTTCGGTACGTTTTGCAAATGAAATTAGAACCAAATTTATAAAATTTGTAAGGGCATATTGGTCTAGAAAAATTCATCACTAACTCTTGAATTTATTGTTTGAAATAAAATCCATGACTTTTAATCACTTGCTGCAACCTTTTAAGTTTTATTTTCCCTAGCCACATTAATCCCCTAATAGCCCTTTAATATTTTATAGGTGAAAATTCATTTTATTCTTATATTTTGAAATGAACATCAGTTTAGTTTTTATATTTTTAAAAATATCTCAAAATATCCTTGACGTTAAACTACTTTTAATTACTTTTTATTTCTTTTGATTTATTTTTACAGTATTACCCTCTTACAATAATATTTTTTGGATATTAATAAAAAAATAAAATTACCATTTTAAACTCAAAAAATAAAATAGGAACAAAAATAATATACATTAACTTTTAGGTGTGACTATTTGTACTCAAAAATTACTCTGAACACCCTAATTTTAATAAAAATATATATGACAAAAACAAGCATAATATGAATTACTATTAAGGATAATTTATTATAAGTCAATATTATATCATTGTTTTGAACACACATATAACACACTCATTATTCATTTATAATTATCATAATTTAAACCCTAAAGTTTTTATTTTCAATATCTTAATTAATATTTTGATGAATAATAAGGAAATAAATATTAAAAAAAATTTAATTACATAGTATGTGTGATAAATTTTATTTTTAAAAAATAAAATAAAAAAAGTATTGTAAACGAACATTTTTTTTTTGGCTTTCGCCATTCTTCTTGTATTCTTCATCTCTAAGTCTTTCTCTTCTATTTTTTTTTTTTTGCTATGTCCCTTCTCCTCATTTTCTTCATCTCTACGACTTCTTTCTTTTCTTTTCTTTTCTTTTTTTGGGTAGTATCTATGAAATATGATTTTTTTTATTACATTCTCATTGCAAGTTATTTTGGGCGTGAAATTCAATATTGAACATAAAGAACTAAAAAATTAATAACTAAAATTATAGTAAAAAAAATTTTACAACTTGACTTAATTATATCATTCTAAGTACATGTTAAATCTCTTAAAATTGGTGTACTCAATAGTTTTATTAGTGTTTTAAGTAAATAAATTTAAATAATTTAAACAGTTTAAGTAAGGGTATTTTTAAAATTTTAAAGAGTGTACAAAGTAAAATTTAATATTTTATAATTAGTGTATGAGTGCGTAAAGTAATAGAGTGTTCAAAGAAATAGTTAGAGTGCAAATAGCCCCTCTCTTAACTTTTATAAAATACTATGCTGAGGAGTTATTATATTAATTTTTTATCAATGTCAATTTATTTCTTACAATATTAATTTTTTGGCCATACATGAACTTCCACAAAAATTAATATATATTTTTTTTGTTTTCATTTTTTTGGGATTAAATTAGTAATTTAATTTTTTGTTAACTTCTAAAAAGAAACATTATTGTATGAGGATAATATTATAAAAGTAAACTAAAAGGGACAAAAAATAGTAAGTGATGTCAATAGTTTAACGACATACATGTTTTGAGCTAATTTTAAAATATAGAGACTAAATAGATACTAACTCTATAATATATATAGGGAATAAACTAGTTTTAGATCATATTTTGCTATTATGATCAATATTAATTTTGATACTGTTGTTGCACATTATATATTTAATTCCATTTAAATTCTAATGCAATAAAAAGAATATGGTGAAACCACCTTCAATCTCTTCATTTATTTTAAAATCGATGGATGCTCTTTGAGATCCAATTTTTCATTCTTCACTCAAGCACTAGTTTGAGCATTCTATGATTTCTTATAAAAAGATTACGGAGCATGTTCCGAATAATCTTTATAAATATATTTCCTCAATAATCATTTAACTCAAAATTAGCCATAAAAATAGTATTGACATAAAATAACTATTTTATGTTATTTCTCTAACAAAATATAGATATATATAATTCGAGAATCCAGCAAAAGCTAGCTAACGTTTGTTTAATCAACCCACAATCCACTATTTTAATTCAATTTATAAAGCAAGTATAACTTTGTGAAATGCAAGAAAAAGAGGTTTTGTGAAAAATCTAATGTATGTATATAAGGGAGAAAGCCCTTTTCACTACTGGTATTTGATGTAATAGTCTATTTCATTATTACTTTTTAAACAATAACCTATTTTATCCCTACTTTTCAATCCATAGCCAAAAATACCCTTCCATGAATTTATAGTTAGTTTATTTATAATTGATTAGGGCAAAATCGAATTTTGAATTAAAAAATACAAACTATTTTAAAATGAACATCTCAGGAAAAATCAAATAACATCTGACTTTTTGCATGAATTCAAAATTTAAGAATTACTTAATAGAACAAAAACAACACTAAAAAATATGCAATACATACATATGTGTGTGTATATGTTCATTAATTTTTTTTAATGAAGTCAACTAATAATAATAATAATAATAATAATAATAATAATAATAATAATAATAATAATAACAATAATAATTTTTCAATCAAGGATCATTGTCCATATCAAAGTCAGAGATAAGCTAAAAGACAAAAAAACATACACTCTAGTGTAATGTATTTTATTCTGTGATATTTTAAATTTGTGTATTTATGTCTTTAGTACGTGTTTTTTTTAAGTGAATGAAGGAGTTTGTGTATACTTTTAGTGAAATAATTGTATTGTTTGATTATTTATCTTCACCATACTAAAGTTTGAGACAAGCTCTGATTAGTGTTAAAAATTATATGTTTATTAAGGGATAAAAATGTTATTTTGTTTTATTAATGTAATTTATATTTGTAATTGTGTAACATATTGTGAATTTCTAATTATTTTTCTAAATATTTGATTTTGTGTATTTTTGTGTGTTTATTAGGTAAAAATAATAATTTCATGCAATTTGAGGCTCCGAACAAATGCAT
>MKYO02026037.1:233830-291683 GCA_002013955.2 Citrus medica | reverse complement strand
GAATATGGAGGATTGTGTTCTCCTTGGGTGTCAATATTTGATCAAGGGTCGTTGCGTGTGCCCTGAATTGATCGATATGACCTTCTACTGCAGCCTTGTAAAGAGAATCCATCAACTCGAAATTCTTTTCTCGGATCCTGATTCCTGCCCAGAGTGTCTGATCAGCATCCTGATTCCTGCCTCCTCGATGTTGTTGCATGTTTCCGAAAGTTCAATATTTGCTGGTGTTGAAGTCCCCGTAGTTCAGTTCTTATACGCTTGAAAATGCCACTTAACCTATTGGGTTTATTGTAGTGTTTAAGATTGACTGTTGAATTGAATATCTCAACGAAACTAATATCTCAAGTCTTAAATATTACTGCACCTTCATTTTGGGGGGGAAAAAAAATCTATCTTCAAATCTACATTGTTAACCACACGTCCTTTATTCCATCTTCTTGGTTTGACTTGTTTTTTATTTTTAAGGACTCGAGATATACAATTTTTTTCTTTTTTAGAATAATGATCTGACTGGCCGGACTTTTTCTTTTTTAAGAATCAGAACATTGTAGTTTGAGAAGTGATAAACTCAGAGGCTGAGAAATAAATTTAAACTTCCGTTAGTTTGAATTTCATCAATGCTATTTGGCAAAAGAAATGTTCCAAAATTTTGACAGAAGGTCTGAAACGTTTGCAGTGTTTTAAATTAAGGTTTGAAGAATATATATATATATATAGCTTGTTTAAACCTTTTATTGTTTTACTACTCTTACTAGTACAATAATAGAGGAGAGATTTTAGAGCACATCAGTAATACCACACTCAATTAGTGCTTGTATGTAACATGTGCAATTGTTTAAAAACAAGCATCATGTAGTTGTATTTGATTTAACTACAAATGCTATAAATGTATTATTTGGATATAATATATTTGATGTATTCTAAAATTTTCCGCAATATTTTATAGCAGTTCCCCATAACAAAACCACGCCCTACGCTCTATATATTGAATTAATTCTGATCTTGTGTGTCATTCACGGAAGTACAAAATATCATGAATGATTAGTACATAGTTTGATGATATGTCAAACTTTTTATTCACTTACTTTGAAGACTGAACCTTGAAGAGGAAGCATGCATCATGAATTGAATGGCTGAATAATAAAGGTATCTAATAAATCCTAGACTTTTTGGTCCTGAATTTGATTAGACCATTTAACCACTTGGAATACATAAAAAGTCCTGAATTTGATTAGACCATTTAACCACTTGGAATACATTGGAGCATATTGATGTAAGATGGTTGCATATGATGAGCAAAGTACTTTTCAAAGGTCATAACATGAGCTACATATGTCTGTTTTAGGCATATCATATACCATTTTAGCTTGCGACGAGATGAATCAAGCGCAAAATGGCTGCCCATGGTCGAACAAGAAATTTTACTTCTTTTCTAGATGTTTTTTACTTTTAAGTTATTTTTTATTTTTCCTATTATTTTCAGGAATTTTATCTATTTTTCTAGATGACGGATTTGGGTGTCGTTTGTTTTGTTCTTCCTATTTAGCTTAGGAGAATTTTATTAGAAAATAATATTTTAGGTTTGCTTATTTTCGTCAATTCGCAATATTTAGGGTTAATATAAAAGGGATCTAAAATCCGAGTTTTGATCATCGAGACTTTTTAACAAAATTTTTATTATTAAGAAGCTTAGTTTCTCTTCTCTACCAATTTTTGATGTTTCTGCATTGTCGATTGGTATTAGAGCAAGTTTTCTTGTCACCATGGAACAAGCATCTGTGAAGAACAATCTTAAGATTATAATCATGAGGGGATACCTCAGGGATATAATTATGAGGTAGTTCCTCAAAGTGCCAACAGCTAGGTAGCGCCTTAATACCCAGGCCTGCGAGACGAATGCCTGCGCACATGGATGAGGCCCTAGTAAGCAATTTGGAGGAGGATGAATATGTCGATTACGAAAGAAAAGGCGGAAGGAATTCAGATTACAAGATTAATGTAGATCTTCCAAAATTCTATGGTAGGATGCATATTCCAGAATTTTTAAACTAGATAACAGAAGTAGAGAATTTCTTGGAGCATATGGAGATTTTTCAAGAGAACTGGGTTAAGCTAGCAGCATTTAAGTCAGTGGTGGCTTTAAGTATAGGTAAACAAGGCAGTCGTATAAGACTCCATATTTTGGGAAGGCCTCATCTTTTGAGTATGTCCTTAATAATTTTTTAATTAATGAGTTTTTTTTTAATTATGTATTGTACGAAAGGCTATCTATATTTGTTAATCTTAGTGTTAAAGAGATAAACTTGATATTATTATCTAACCATTAATTCATCCACTATTAATCCCAAGAAAAAAAATTAAATTTTTTACCTGGTCAGTTTTCTAAGAAAACTTAAATATTCAACATTAGAATCTTTAACTTTTTGTATTCCTTTTAATTTCTATTAAAAATCTTATAATTTCAAAAATCAATAGATGAAACAATTTCTTGATGTCTCATCTACAAAGAAAATTATTACATTCATTAATTCATTTAAAAAAGAAAAACTTAATTTCTTAAAATATAAAGTCTATATCCATTATCTGATTATCAATTATCTTCTTAACTTTCTATGTACTGCAATTCTAGATATTTTATTTTAAAATAGTATTTTTCTATTTATTTGTTTGTTTATTTTTGTAATGGTTCTAATGGAAGTAAAAGAAATCTTCTTCACTATTTTTTAAGTTCTATTTTTAAAAATTTTTTAAGATCTTCATAATTATTGTTGAAATTCAAGAACTAAATATAGAATGAACTTTGAGATATTTTATGTTTCTTAGAGTATTGATGTTACAGAATAAAAAGAGTCCTCATAAAAAAAAATCCCCTAAGGCTCCAAAAACTCTAAAGCTGGCCCCGATTTAAGTTGAAGGGTGCGACATCCATATGGTGGCAAAACCTGCAGAATCGAAGAAGTTATTGGAAAGCCAATGATCAGACTGTGGGCTAGATTGCAGAGGATGATGGAAGAGTATTTGTTGTCAGCATATTACAAGCAATAGTTGTATTTAAAATATCATAACTGCCAACTAGCAAATCACAGTGTCAATGACTACACAAGATAATTTTATCGTCTATATGCGAGAAATAATATGATCGAGCCAGAATTTAGAATACTCACAAAATACATTGGTGGATTTAAATAAGAGTTTCAAGATGAGATCACAGAGCCAATTTGAGTTTTAGGCATAGCAGTCGCGAGAGTGAAGAAGTTGGAAGAACGGAAACAATGTGTTGTCTTTAAAACTCAATAGCATCAATTCACTAGTCTACAGGGTAAAGTGAGTACTGTCGCGTGAAGACATGGAAATTTGCGTCAAATCCACTACTAAAGTGTCATTACTATATAGGTCTTATTTGAGATTAAAGTGCTGTACCTTTTAACTTACAGCTGCTGAGGAAAAAAACTATACCTATGAAACAAAGTTAATAATATATAGTAAATATAATTTTATCAAAATTATTAAATATATATAGATTTTCTATTATACAAGTGAAAAATCATATCAATATAGTTTTCAAAATACAACCGTGTTTACCAAATACTTTAACACTGTAACTTAAAAATTACAGCTATCCAACCTCAATACCAAACACACCCTTAGTGCACTTTGATGGACACAAGAGGTAAAAGCAAGAAATTCATCATGTGCATGGCAACTCGGAAAATGGATGAAGAATAATCTGCTCCCCACTAGTTCTTTGCTTATTATCTCCATTTTTTCTTGCACATTGTCTTCTTTTCTAGGTCGTTGGCCATCAAGGGACAAGAGAATTGGGGCCTCCTCACGCTTGGTAGACAAAGGTGTCATAGGGTTGTTGAGTCCTTGAAACATTGTTACGTTTTCGAATTTGGACAACTGGAAATTGACCCTGTCATTAACTTGAGGTTCGTCCTCCAAGGTTGCCGTGATATGTGGTTTAGGATGTGAGTCAACGCAGCTTTTTGCTAGCATCTTGTTGAGGAAGATCATGATTATCAGATTTATCATCAAAATGGAGGTCAAAATATCCTCATGCAGAAGAGTAATCGCCAATTTCCTTTGATATTCTACTGATTCTATAATTTAAGTTCAGATGTTTTTTGTTGAGTTATGTATCATATTGACTAGTAGAGGGGAGTTATTTAAATAAATACGTAGGAAAGGTCCCTCCACATCCACCCAATAAACTAATTTTTCAGATTAAATATTTAGAAACCATAGGCTGATCATCAACAAGTAGTATAAAAGGTATGGGATTTTAGTTATGTTATACGGCTAATTAAGAATTGTTTGTCTGTTCTCTCAGTGGATTTCGTCATCAACAATTTCTTGTGTTGTAGTCTTTTCGTTGCAAGCTCCTGAGGCTTTGTATCTTGTACAGTAGGGGGGAAAACAAGAGAAGGTTTGTGAGGAGGAATAAAAGAGAAAATTGTGCCCTTTCTGTTGTAATAATACTTGTCAATCAGTTTTCAAAATATATGACATGTCTACATATTCAAATATACACATGGCAGGAGGATTAAATAATACAATAATGTTACACATCCCAAATTTTTTATCTTAAAAAGTTATCTCAAATTATGCGGCATTTATCAATTAGTTTGTGAGATAATATAATTAATTCACTTGGATATTGTAATTAATTATCAACCACTCAATTAATGATACATAATTTGGGATAACTTTTTGGGATAAGAAATTTGGGATATGTAGCATTACTGTAAATAATAACCACCTTATCAAGCAGTTTTAATCCGAATTAATTATGGGCTTTGGGCCTAGCCCCCAAATTAGGCCCGAAATTTTTTTTGAAGCTTCTCAATTGTCCGTAGCCAACTTGAATGCGCTGGCCCCACAGGTTCAATTTGGGTTCCGCAGATATTTTTACCATTAGTGAAGCTTTGGCCAACCCTTTAGGTAGGGTTTGGTTTGAAGAAAAAAGAGGAGAGGAAAAGAGTGGAATGGAGAGAAATAGAGAAGAAAAATGTGAAGAAGAGTAGTGAGGTTAAATTCTATTATTTGGTTTGATATAAAATTTAATAAGAAAATGAATTATAATTTTTTTATTTAGACAAATTTATTTTTTACCTTAGATATTAAATTATTTATATTAATAATGAAATATATATATATATATATAATATAAAATAAAATGATGGTTCGGTGGAAGTCCAGTGACTTTCCGACGAAGTTCTGGTGGTGGTCCGACGACTTTTCAGCGAAGTCCGATGACATCCGGCAGCGGTCTAGTGACAGTCCAATAACTTTCTAGCGACGTCTGACGGAGATCCATCGACTTTCCGGTGAAGTACGACGGCGGTCCAGCGACTTTCCGGCGAAAGTCCATTTATAATATTAAATCAATAAAATAAAATTGTAGATAATAATTATTAATGGTATTAAACAAGCTAAAAAGTTGAAGGGTAATTTTGAAATTTTTAGTTTCCAACATAAGAGGAATTTAAATTCTTCACTACTTAGTGTGGAATCAAAATTCTATATTATGATGAATATTAAATTTTAATGGAAATTAAATTCTTATATATTTTATCAAACCAAACAATGGAAATAAACAGAGATTTAAATTACTTTCCTCTCCTCCATTCTCCTCCCAACCAAACACCACCTTAAAGTCTTCTTGAAACCCCTTCTATACTCTTATTATTTTAACCGTAATTTAAATTACCTAAAAAAAAAAAAATTCTTCTTTGCTTCTTAAATCATAGAGACGCATTTATGGTGATTGAATTTCGACGTAGAAAAACCAAGATAACAAAATTGTGTACGGATTCCATAGCCATCAAAAAACAGAGGCCAACATAAATTGCAACGCAATAATTCGGACTTTTTTACAAATTCTGTTTTAATTCACTTTAGGCCTAACTTGTTAGATGCCTTTTTTTTAATTTAAAAAATAAAAATATTCTTCTAGCAACAAGAATTACGATTTCTAATATCAACGAAAAGTTGAAAAACAAGACGTAAAAATCAATTTATGAGCAACAAGAACATCCTTGTAGGGGATTTGATTTTCAGCAACAATTGAGATAGTCATTAAGGGTGATTTTTGGAATGAGAAGGGGTGTCCTAGGAAATTCATTTAATTGTTTAAATTTTTGGTGGAGTTTATAGGAGTTTTTTAAGGACTTTCTTTGTTAGGGTGGTCCAACCTAATCCAGCCCAATCTAATTTTGATGGGTTAAATGGATTGTTGTAGATTAATTGCATCAATTTTTTCAAACCCAATTAATAATTAGATTGGGTTGAGTTAATTATGAGGAATCCATCTAGCCTAACCCAACCTATAATAATAATAATAATAATAATATGTTTATCCTCAATTGTAAAATCCTAAAGATTTAAACAACAAACTTCATTTTTAATTCTTTTTATTGTTTTATGGAAGAGATTATTTCATTCTCATATCTACTGCTATAGACTCTACATCCAAAACTAAATTACTGTCACATATTAGTTAATTTATTTCTTATAAGTTTAATTCTAAAAGTAAATTGATTTCAATTTCTCTTTTATTTTTAGTAAATACTTAACAGTACGTAATTATATATCACTTTCATTTTGTTACTGGACATGATGTTAGTTATTTATCTAAAAGGTCTGAATTTAGAATTGAAAAAGAGATGGGGGAAGCCGGGAATAAAATCTAGAAGTGCGTTGTCGAAATTTTCTTAATCTAAGATAGTAGGTTTTTTAGCTTTTTTTATTTTACACGACAGTGCACAAATTTTTTTTGTTATAATGTATTTATATTTAGTTTTAATAAGTTTCATATATTTTTCTTTATTTAATTTTAATTTAATCTTCAACCAAATTAATCCAACCCAACCTAATCCGATGAGTTAAGGATTTTGTTGAATTAAGTTAAAAATATTTATTTAATTGGGTTTGATTGATTTTATCTCAACTTATTTAATAGTAGATTGGGTTGAACTTTCACAAACCTTAGCCCCTTAGCCAGCCTATCCCATTGGCCACCGCTACTTTCACCTTTTATGAGGAATGATAAAAGCTACACAATACCATCTGAACTTAAGTGACTTCCAAGTTATCTGACTTGGACCAAACATTTTTTTCTACTCTTTTATTAACTATTTGATTGATCCAGTATATTAAACCAAGTATATATGTGACCTGGCCCAAACTTTTTTTAACAATGCCAAGGAGTGTAATTTATTAATTAAATTAATGTCATAAAAAGTATCCAAATGTTTTGATGTCATTACTTGATTTTTCTGATCTCTTTCTTTAAACAATAATAATAAATTAATAATAATGGAATGTTGAAACTTCAAACCTTAGGTTGAATTCAGTCGTATTGACTGACAAGTTCAAGTTGGTGAAGATGGCAAAGAAAATATTGCTTTGAAATTTTATGAAGGTCAAAGTCTATACTAAGAAGAGCAGACGGGGGAAAAGAAATTAATATATCCTTAAATGAGCTTTGGCTTAACCGTTTATAAAAGCTTATTGCTGTTAATAGCAGAACCAACCAAAAGATTTCAAGCATGATGCCTTTGTCCTCCCTTTTTAGGGTAGCGATCATATGGGCTGCCATTTTAATGTGCCTTGTTACTAATAATATTGATATATTTGCTGCAATTATCATCCATACAATTAGAAAGGAAAGCTTTACTTAAAACTGGTTGGTGGAGCCAAAGAATTGCCAACAATACTACTTCAGATCATTGCCGTTGGGCTGGTGTAACTTGCAATACTGCAGTACGCATTACTAAGATAATTTTGAGAAATAAACAATTGAAGGGGAAATTTGGTAGACTCAAATTCTCTTACATGCCAAACATGGAAATTCTGAGTCTAGAGATCAATAGCTTAAAATGGAAGCATTCCATCACAAATTTGTATCCTTTCCAAGCTCAGATGTCTTAGCCTAGCCTAAAATAATCTTACAAGTATGCCAACAATATTACTAGTTGCTCTTAAGCTATAGCTATTGTGGTTGTGACTTTTAAGATAAAATTGTTATCAAAAGAAACTGTAACAAAAATAAAAGTTGATAATGTGTTTTTATATAATTTTAAGTAATAGTTTTAACAAAAAGAGTGAAATTACTGTAGATTTTTTATCATATAAGTATGAAAAAAATTAACTTAGCTTTCAAACCACAATAAGTGTTTATTAAATACTTTAATATTTTATCTTTTAAACAACAACCAGCCAGCCACAATATCAAACAGGGCCATAACTTATTAACATTAATCCCTTTCCCTTTGAATGTAGAAACTCTCCCTCCAGAAATTGGAATATGTGTCATCTACTTCTGGTGCAATTGCCAGGGAACAAAATGCATAGTTGCATCCCACTTGAGCTCACAAAGTAAACTAAACTTACTTTTCTCAATCTTTTCTCAAATTTACTCTTTGGCCGAATAGGCAAATACCACATGTAATTGGAGGACTCTTTCGCCTTCAACGATTAGACCTCTCCAATAATAAACTTGGTGGTCCCATTCAAACTGGAATCGGGGACTGCTCGGTGTTGCAAATATTGATACTGAGTAACAATAGTTTAAGCGGAAGAATTCCATTAGAGATGGGAAAAATCTCAAGCTTGTCTTTTCTTGAGTTAAAGTATAACCTCGTCAATGGGACGATACCGTCCCAACTTAATTCAATAGAAACCTTACAATACCTGGATGTATCCCACAATCACCTCTCTGGTACCATTTCTGATTTTCTTAATGGTATAAAATTTATGAATTTCATCAACTTTTCATATAATAATTTCGAAGGAGAAATTCGGATTCTATACTAACTACATACTCAGCAGAGGCATTTATTGGCAACAAAGGTTTGTGCAGCAAGCTTAGTGGTTTGCCTCCTTGTAGAATTGATACACCTTCTAGTTATGACTCCAAGAAGAAAACCCGGAACGTTTCCATTGGGCTTGTAATTAAAGTGTTTCTTCCTATAGTTGTGCTTCTGGTCATCTTACTCATTGGCAAAAGAAATAAGGATGATTCTGAACAGGCAAAAGAAGCAATCAAGAGCTTGGATATCTTCTTCGTATGGAACTTTAATGGTAAAACTGCATTTGAAGAGTTGATTGAAGCCACCGAGGACTTTGACATCAAATACTGCACTGGAACCGGAAGCTACGGCAGTGTCTATAAAGCAGAGCTAGCCAGTGGTAAAATAATTGCTTTGAAGAAGCTTCACAGTTCTGAGGAGTTATTTTTCATCAAGAGTTTTCAAAATAAGGCTTGTGTATTATCTAATATATGGCATCAAAATATTGTGAAGCTTTATGGCTTTTGTTTGCACAAGAAATGCATGTTTATGATATATGAGTGCATGGAGAGGGGCAGTTTGTTGTGTGTTCTACGCAATGATGATGAAGCTGTTGAGTTTGATTAGGCTAAGAGGGTGAATGCGATAAAGAATGCAGCACATGCTTTGTCTTGTTTGCATCATAACCGCACACCGCCGATTGTTCACCGCAACATATCAAGCAACAACGTGCTTTTAAGTATAGAATTGGAGGTATTTGTTGCTGACTTTGGCGTGGCTAGACTTCTAACTCCAGACTCCGCCAATATAACTATGCTAGCAGGCACCCATGAATACCTTGCTCCAGGTGATCATGTGCTCTGTTCCTCATTCTTCATAATCTCCTACATTATTAATTAGACATGTAATCAATGAGTCATCTTTTAATCCAGAAATCTCAAACTTTATTAAAAACAAGGACGTTTTTACTGTTGGAGAAAAATCTGTTTTTTAAATTTTTTTAAAACTTTTTACGACCGATCTCATACAATATATAGGAATACGTAATCTAGAAATCGTACCTTGAAAATACGATTTGGCTTTTTCCGCTGAAGTGATTTAGGCTCTTAGATCACAATCCGTCACCACCACGCTTGTTAGATCACGAACCGTCACCACCACTCTTGTTAGATCACGAACCGTCACCACCACGCTTGTTAGATCACGAACTATCACCAATGATCTTCCAGATTATGACTCAGATTTGATCTGCGCTTGACGTGTGGGCGCCTTTATCATTGCCAAAGCAACTAGCACGAGAAAATTTTTCTCTCAACAATAGAGAGAAAAAATCTTTTTCTGATCTGTATAAAATGGCTGCCTCTTTCTTTTGGGAGAAAATAAGCTCTTTTATATTTCTATTTAGTGGAAATCCTAGGCTCCATATTTATTTATTTATTAATTCTATTAAATCCCTTTTGATTTAAATTAAAAAATAATTAAAACAAAAGTCACGTTACTTGTTCTTGTGTTATAGGGGCCGACCGTGTAAAATAACACAAGGCTCCTTGGATACAAGTACATTACATGGAGCCTCCCACTAAATAATGTATTTAGGCTTTTAACCTAAATGACTAGTTATCTTACTTATTAATCCAGTAGTAGCGCAGTCAATTGAATGAGCTAATCCGGGGATCATTTGAGAACATACAATAGTGGCTACAACAATTAAGCCTGTAATTAAACAAGCCTAATCATTTAATTCCAACTCTACTCTACTATAAGATTGGAACTGACCTCCATAATTATATGTTCGAATAATAATTCGTCCCAAGCCACATTGATTTCTTTACTGCTCAATCCTTTGTACCACATCGTTAATTAAATCGATATCTCAACTGTCTAATCAATTTAATTACATCTTGTTCCTTGATACTTACTGGTTTTATCTAATGATCATTCTCAACATACTAAATATGTTGACACACTCTGGCTAGAGAATTCTATGATCAAGTGCCGAAAACCCATCAAGAGATGCGTTGTACAAATTCAATATTGTTAGTTTATAACTCCAATACTCATAATTGCTCCCACCAAGATACCGGGTAATCTTGATCACAATTGTGTGTCGTGCCCATTGGTAACTCAAATGGAATAACAATTACAATCATGAAATCATAATTAACTCAAGATTAAGATTACAGTAAAATCAATGCTTATGAGATTTAATAAGTCTGACAGTCATTTAAAGGTTAATTAAATCTCATATGTGATACAGTTTAATGTAGTCAAACTACATCAGAAAATTCATATATGATTAAGACAAATCATTTAATGAATTTACTACAGTCTAAACATAAATAGAGTGCCCAACTTTATTTATCAACTGCGAACTAAATTTATTTAATCATAAGATAACTTATATTTATGTCTTTTGTGAATCCATATGATGATCGCATAAATACATGTAATATGATTAAACAGACCTTATTCAATATATAATTATGCAATTGAAAATATCTTAAATATTTTATTAATAAGAAAATAAATTAATATGCTTTAAAAGAGCATATAATCCCAATATTTACATCGTTATAAACTGTATTTTTCACCGTTTTATAACGGTATAAATATGTCCTGAACTTTAATGCAATTCGGAGTTCTCAGATTGAAAAGTTTTTATATGATCATATGACATCTATCATACCCTTATTCTTTTTCTTGTAGAAATCGACTACACCATGATTTTTACAGAGAAATGTGACATTTACAGCTTCAGAGTGGTGGCACTAGAAGTATTATTGGGAAGGCGTTTAGGAGATCTTTCATCGTCGTCATCACTATCATTTGATCCTAAAAGGATGTTAATTGACGTTTTAGACCAACGTCTTTCGCCTCCAGCTGACCGAAAGATTGTTAGGATAATGTACATGTTTCAACAATTGCATTTGCATGCTTGAGTTCCCAACCAAAGCTTCGACCTTGAAGCAGCACGTCTCTCAAGAATTTCTTACTTGCAAGACACTAATCCCAAAATCTTTTCAAGAAATTTCGGTGTTAGAGCTTAGAAAACAAGGAATGCATTGGGTTGATCAATTAGAAAACAAGGTGTGGACGAAATTTAGATTACAAGATTAATGTAGATCTTCCAAATTTCTATGGTGGGATGCATATTAAAGAATTTTTAAATTAGATAACATAAGTATATAATTTTATCGAGCATATGGAGATTCCTCAAGAGAAATAGGTTAAGCTAATGCCATTTAAGTTGAAAGTGCGACATCCGCATGTTGGCAACGGATGCAGAATTGATGAAGAATTGCCGAAAGCCAATGACAAGATTGTGGGCTAGAACGCAGAGGATGATAGAAGAGTATTTCATGTCAGCAAATTAAAAGTGGTAGTTGTCTTTGAAATATTAGAGCTGTAGGCAAGCAAATCACGGTGTCCATTACTATGCAAGAGAATTTTATCGCTTACATGAGAGAAATAATATGGATGAGTCAGAATTTAGAAAAGTTGCAAAGTATATTCATGGATTGAAAGAAGAGCTTCAAAAGGAGATCAGAAGGCCAATCTAAGATTTGGGCACAGTAATCGCAAGAGCGAAGAAGTTGGAAAAACGGAAACAACCTGCTGTTCCTAAAACTCAGCAGCATCAATTCACTAGTCTGGAGAATAAGCTGAGAGTGTTGCGTGAAGAGGTCGAAATTTGTGTTAAATCCACGACTAAGGTGTCATTAGTATTTAGTTCACTTCGACAGACACACGAGGTAAAAGTAAGAAATTCGTCATGTGCATGGCGACTTGGAGAATGGTGAAGAATAATCTGCTGTCCACTAGCTCTCTTTCCTTATTATCTCCATTTTGTCTTGCACATTGTCTTCTTTTCTAGCTTGTGGGCCATCAAGGGACAGGAGAATTATGGATCTCCTTAGGTGTGGTAGACAAAGGTGAGTAGTGGGGTTGTTGAATCTTTTAAACATTGTTACTTTTTTCGGATTTTGACAACTGGAAATTGATCCTATCATCAACTTGAGATTCATCCTGGTTGCCGTGATATGTGGTTTCAGATGTGAGTCACCGCAGCTTTTGCTAGCATCTTGCTGAGGAAGATCATGATTATCAGATTCATCATCGAAAACGGAGGTCAAAATATCATCATGCAAGCCAATTTCCTTTGATATTCCATTGATTTTGTAATTTAAGTTGAGTTGTTTCTCATATTAACTAATAATAGACAGTTATTTAAATTTATAAGTAAAATATGTCCCTCTACCTGATAAATTATTTTTTTAAGTTGAATATTTAAAAGTCATGAGTATAAATACCTAATAAGTAGTATCGGTTGTTTCGCTGCAACCGCAAAAAATATGGGAATTTTAGTTATGTTATGTAACTAATTAAGCATTATTATCCATTCTCCCAATGGATTTCGTTATCAATAATTTCTTGTATTATAGTCTTTTCATTGTAAGCTCACGAGCCTTTGTATTTTGTACTGTAGGAGGAAAACAAGAGAGGGTTCATTTCTTGTGTTATAGTCTTTTCATTGTCAGCTCACGAGGCTTTGGATCTTGTATTGTACGAGGAAAACAAGAGAGGGCTTGTGAGGTGAAATAAAAGAGAAAATTGTGCCTTTTTGTAATAACCAACTTGTCAATCAGTTATCAAAATACATCACATTTATATATATACAAATGTACACATGGCAGCAGGATTATACAATGGGAAAAACTATTTCCCCCGAATTTAACCCCGAATCGCATCCCGAATTTTGTCAAAAATGGTGCGTTTTGCTTTGCCCTTTTGCTTTTAATTGCAGCTGTACCGTGTGTGAGCTTTCCCTTTACTTGCTTTCAACCACAACACTCCATTTTTTATGTATTATTTTGTTTTATCATTGTTTGACTCCAAACGAAATATTCAAGTTAATCAACATAGTTGAATGTTGTATAAAATTGAATGTGTTCTGACACTTGCACAACAACTACAAAGAAACCAATAAAGTGTTGGCTCTACTGGCAATGAAGTCTCCTTAAGTGGCTTGATTGAGTTTGTTCTTCAGTTCGAATTACAAAGAAGTCGCATTTGTTAGGAGAACATATACCTCTCAGTTCGAACGAGACTTCTAATCTGAATTGTGGTACGAACTTAAAGATACCTCGCACAATTGGGGCCCTCCCCAAAATACCTCGTAGTTAAAACTAAAAAAAAAACATATACAAAGAAACCCAGCAATGTAAATGGAAAAAGAAAAAAAAATTTACACAAGCCGTATAAAAGATGCCTTGCAAATATGAAACTATATTTACTGAAGCCAAGCCTAAAATTCTGCAGCCAACAAAATTGCAACAAAGCCGCAGCAAAGTTCATGATCCAGCAGCAACTTAAAAATCTTACAGGAAAACAAGGGGGAAAAAAAAGAGAAGTCAAGAAGTCAATGCATGCTTTCAAGGCTTTGTAAAGAACAGATTCTGCCCCCTCCAAATAATTTCCAAGTACGACAAGGGTAGCTTGATGCAGTGATTGCGGCGAGATGGCGCACCAACAGCGACGGAGATCGAGATGAAGTAGTAACGACACCAGAGATAAAGTGCAGCAACCGAGATGGGCACACCGAAAGAGAGCGTATCTGGAAAGAAAAGGACAGAGAGCCCGCTGTTGTGTGTAGATCGGCAAAGATAAGGAGAGAGGGAGAGCTTCGTTGTGAGCAGATCAGGAAAAGAGGGAGAGAGAGTTCTGTGAGTCACCGTCGTTTCGAGTAGATCAGAGTGCACTGTGAGTTGTTCGTGAACGAGATTTTTTGTGCCCAGGTCAAAAGAAAGGAAAAGTAAAATGTGTTTTGTGCCCAGGTCAAAGAAAGGAAAGGAAAAATGTGTTAAACACATCATTTTTTATTTAATCAAAATGATGCATTTTAAATTCGGGGCGCAGTTCGGGGTTAAATTTGGGGGAAATAGCAGTGCTCTTATACAATAACCACCTTGTTAATCTGTTTTAATCCGAATTATTTATGGGCCCCGGGCCTGGCCCCCAAATTGGGACCGGAAATCATTTGAGGCTTCTCAAGCGTCCATACCCAACTTGAATGAGTTGGCGCACAGGTTCAATTCAGGTCTCGCAGAATTTTTACCATGAGTAAAGCTTTAGCCATCCCTTCAAAGTCTTCTTGAAACCCTTTTTGTACTTTTACTATTTTAATCTTTATTTAAATTACCTAAAAGGACAAAAATCTTCTTCTTGGCTTCGAAAATCACAGAGACACCATTTATGGTAATTGAATTTCGTTGCAGAAAAATCACGATAAAAAAATTGTGTATGGATTCCCTAGCCATAACAAAATAGAGGCTAAAATAAATTGCAACACAGTAATTCAGATTTTCTTTTACAAATTTTGTTTTAATTCACTTTAGGCCTCACTTGTGAGATGTCTTTTTTATTTTTTATTTTAATTTAAAAATATTCTTCTAGCAACAAGAATAACTATTTCCAATATCGACGAGAAGTTGAAATACAAAAGGCAAAGGTGAATTTGAGAGCAACAAGAACATCATTGTAAGGAATTTGATTTTGAGCAGCAGTTGAGAAGTCGACCCTAGGGTTCAATAAGGAAGAGTCAGTAAGGGCTATTTTTGGAATAAAACGGGTGTGATAAGAAATTAATTCAATTGTCAAAATTTTTGTTGGAGTGTATAATAAAGAAAAGGGGTTTTTTAAGGATTTTTTAGAGGGATGGCAAAAACTAGACTCTCCTATATATAAACTTTCAAGTTTATGACGTGGACCAAGCATTTTTTAACTTTTTATTGACTATTTGATTGATCCAGTACATTAAACCAAGTATATCTATGACTTGGACCAAACAATTTTTAAGAATAAAGTATCCTAATGTTTTGATAAGTCATTAATCAATTAACTTGCTTCTTCGGATCTCTGTAGTTAAATAATAACAATAAATTAGTAATAATGGAATGTTGAAACTTTCAAACCTTAGTTTGAATTCAGTAGTGTTGACTCACAATTTTTGCATAGAAATTTATGAAGGTCCAAGTCTACCCCAAGAAGAGCAGATGGGGGAATAGAAATTAACTAGGAGCATTTGATGAAATGAAATTTCTCTTCTTCTCATTTAGGTCCAAGTCTACACCAAGTTTTTCTTTTCCTTCTTATTTTTAATAGTTGACAATGAAATTTTCTCAACCTCATTATCATTTCTTCAGCATTACGGGATAAATTTGAAGCATATGATGAATTGATTTCTACATTGTTTGACTGTGATATTGTACTACTGTTTATTATAGAAAAAATAATAAATAATTATAAATAATCCTACAAATTACATAGTTATAATATTATGTAACAAAATTAACTTAAAAGCAACCTATATGCTAAAATTAGCTCCTATTAATAAAAAATTATCATACAAACTACATAATTATGAATATTATGCAACAAATTAACATAAAGCAACCTGAATCTAAATTAAGCTCTTATGAATAAAAAATAATCATAAAAATTACATCATTACAAATATTATGTAACAAATTAACTTAAAAGCTACCTAAACACTAAATTCAGCTCCTATTATTTTTCTCAACCTCATTATCATTTCTTCAGCATTACGGGATAAATTTGAAGCATATGATGAATTGATTTCTACATTGTTTGACTGTGATATCGCACTACTATTTATTATAGAAAAAATAATAAATAATTATAAATAATCATACAAATTACATAGTTATAATATTATGTAACAAAATTAACTTAAAAGCAACCTATATGCTAAAATTAGCTCCTATTAATAAAAAATTATCATACAAATTACATAATTATGAATATTATGCAACAAATTAACATAAAGCAACCTGAATCTAAATTAAGGTCCTATGAATAAAAAATAATCATAAAAATTACATCATTACAAATATTATGTAACAAATTAACTTAAAAGCTACCTAAACACTAAATTCAGCTCCTATTACTAAAAAATTATCATTATATCATACAAAATTACATAATCATAAATATTAAGTTAAAGTAACCTAAAATCTAAATTCAACTCTCATTAATTAAAAATAATCATAGACCCATAGCATCCAAGAAAAACATTAAGCATATATATAACAGCTAATAATAATAATGTCAATTTCATCATTTTTTTTTTGGAAAAAACAGCCAAAAAAAAAGATAATATCTCGTGGCTGTGATGGCGGAGTTAGCGCTGATAAGATGACAAAACAGTGGAGTGAGACTAGTTATGATGGCTGATGCAATGGTGAAAAATAAAATACACACAAAATATTAGAATAAGCAATGGTATATTTCATCTTTACAAACTCAACAATATCATAGAGCCTTATCATATACATACATACGTATATACTTTATTTTATTTTTTTATCACCACTGCTTACAAATCAACGAATGCCGAGTCCGCGGCTAGCTCGACATAACCTTGACTATATGCAAAACTACCACAATTGTCCAAAGGGCTTTTTTATAGTTGGTTTTCGTTTGAATAATCTGAGTATCCAAATTCCAAAGGGTAAATGGCTCCCATCGGAATCGAAAAAAAAATCACCGACTCAGTTCGGTCTTTTCAATTCTGGTTCAGTATTTTTCTCGGGGAAAACCGAAAAATCGGTTCGGATTTGAACGAATATTTCGATTCAGTTTTAGATTCTTAATTCAAAAACCGAACCGAAAATCCTGATAAAATATTTATACATATACATTTGTTTGTATGTATGTATCATTAACTCAAATCGTAGCTCCAAATCAAAGCCCTCACACTCGCACAAATGAAATCACCAATCGTAGCCACCAAATTCAAAGTCCTCAAAAATCACCTTCTCCAGGCAAAAGGTCGATCCACAAGCCCAATTACTCATTTGTTCCATTCCTTCACACTTCGTACAGAGCAAACAATGCAAGCAAATCTTCCTCTAAGCAAATCTATTTCAAGTTCCACCATCAACAACCTAGGCAGCAAAAGAGAAGAAAAAAAAAAGTTTAGCTGGAATATAGAGAAGACGATAGAGCACACTACTGGCGCGCGCCTCCGCAGTCGTGTCTACCATTGTGCTCTCCGTTCACGCGCTGCTTCATGACTTCATCATCCACTTTTCTTCGCCTTTTTTTTATCAGTATTGTATTGACTTGTTGAACTCTAGTGTTGTGAATATTTGTTTTGGTATTTGAATCTTTTTTTTTTGGTTATTTTTTACTTGTAACAAAAATCATGAAAGGATAATGAAATCTGAAAGAGGGATCTGAAGGTCTCTTTACAGAAAGAGAATGGTAATGCGCTCCGACAAAATCTCTCAAACGCCGTTGGTAGGGGACTGTTCCACAAAGAAGGCAAAGTTTAGGGCTCAAGGGGTGGATGGAGACAATCCTTCTCCTCTGTCTTTCCAAGTTATGCTAATGGACATACACCAGCAAGCGGGTATTGTGAGTTCTGGTCAGACGGATGATTGGGAGTTGGAGGATGAGGATGTGACGTTTAGGGAGGAAGAAGCAATGCCGTATATAGCCTTCTCCAGTAGAGTCCATGATCGCTTAGCGGAACCTTGGGAAAATTCAGTGGTGGTCAAAATATTAGGGCACAATTTGGGGAACCGAGCGCTCTGCTCTCGTTTGAACAAAATCTAGAGTTCTACCTCAGGGTACTTAAATTCCAGAGAATTGCTTTAGTGTTGCAAGCAGAGTGAACAAGACAAAGTTTCCTTTTTATTATTGCTTACACAATGATTGTATTACAGAGCAAGTGTAGTATATATAGAGACAAGAAAATAATGACAGCTAATAAAGAATATTACACAAAAAACCAATTTGTCAGAATGGCAATCATGAGCCAATCATTTTAGAATTCCAGAAGATTCAGCTGCTCCATGCTTATGTGCTGATATTCTTCAGCACAGCTGTTCTGCCAGCTCAATAATCCTGACTCATCTTCCATGTCAGCTGGCTGCAGATTATGGAAGCTTAGGTGGCATGCCAGCTTGGCTTCAAGCTCAGTCTTTGACTCCTCACTCCTGCTGTTTTCAACACCCTCTCTCAAACTCAAGGCCTTGTCAATGACTTTGAGTTTTCTTCTAAAACAGCTAAACTTGTGGTGTGGTAATGGCTTGGTCAGCACATCTGCAATTTGATCATTGTTTCCAATATAGTTTATTTCCAATTCACCTTTTGTAACTTTGTCTCTGAGGAAATGAAGGTCTATCACAAAATGTTTTGTTCTAGAATGATACACTGGGTTTGCTGCTATGGCTGCTGCACTGGTGCTGTCACTTAGGATAATTGGTACATTTTCAACTTCCATCTTTAACTCACTAAGTAGAGAATTTATCATGTGATTTCAGTGCTGCATAGAGCCATTGCTCTATATTCTGACTCTGCTGTTGACCTTGCAACTATGCCTTGAGATCCAGATGCTCAGATTTTTTGAAACTTAAACACATATTCATTGTGTTTTTGAGATATCGCAGCACTCTTTTGCATGCTACCTAATGTGGTTGTCTGGGATCAGACATGAACTGACTGAGCTTGTTAACTGAGAAAGCAAGTTCTGGCCTGGTCAACACTGCATATTGCAGGCTTTTTATGACGCTTCTATAGAGTGTGGGATCATGGAATCTATTCCCAACTTCCTTCGTCTTCAATTTCTCAGAAGTGCTGAAAGGTGTCTCTATTCCTTTACAATTTATCATCTCTATTTTGGCCAGCAAGTCTTGAATATATTTTGCTTGAGAGAGTATAATAGAGTTTTAACTCCTCTGAACTTGTATCCCAATAAAGAAATTTAAATTTCTGAGATCCTTCAGAGCAAAAGATGTATTCAGATCTTTAATGACTTCCTCAATGCCTTGATTGTCACTTCCAGTGATTATGATATCATCTACATATATGAGCATGATGACTATCTTTGATTCAACCCTTCTGAAAAATAGAGATGTGTCACTCCTGGAATTTTTAAATCCCCAAGAACTCAAGGCACCTTTTAGTTTATCAAACCATGCTCTCGGAGCTTGCCTCAATCCATAAAAAGCTTTTTCCAGTTTGCAAATGTAGTTTGGCCTGTTCTTGTCTTCAAAACCTTCAGGTTGTGGCATGTATATTGTCTCTGTCAGGTCACCATTCAAGAAGGCATTGTTTATGTCCACTTGCCTAAGCAACCAGTCATTGCTTACAGCCATGGTTAGGATGATTCTAATAGTTGTAGCCTTAACAACAGGGCTGAAAGTTTAATTGAAATCAAGTCCTGGAGTTTGCAAGAATCCCTTTGCAACTAATCTGGCCTTGTACTTATTGATGCTGCCATCTGAGTTTTCCTTTACTTTATAGATCCACTTATTTCCAATCAATTTGCAATTTTGGTTGTTAGTATAAAGGTCCAGGTTTTGTTTTTCATCAATGCATGATACTCATCCTCCATTGCCTTTTTCCACTTGGGATCTTTCAAAGCATCAAAGGTGTTTTTGGGAAGAAAAGGTTGTGTTTTACTGGAAACCTGGTATAACTTTGGTTTGAAGATGCCAGCCTTAGATCTTGTTACCATGGGGTGTGAAGGCAAGGCCTTTTGTGTGGGAAGGTTTTGATTGTTTGTTTCTGTAATGTGAGGTGGACTGTGAGTTGAAGGGCTACCTGATATTATGTCAGTATCATTTACCTGTTCCATTTCATTCTGGACTGGACTTGGGATGCATTCTGTGTTTCCAGTAGTGTCTGGAGAGTTGCTATGAGCTGTTGCCACTTGTGTGAGACCATGGGGACTGTTAACAAAGAATGACACAACCTGAAATTTCTCAAGTAAAGCAACTTCATCACCCTCCTTTACTGACTCTTGTTTCCTAAAGCTAGAATCATTTTCGAAAGGAAGAGATTTTTCTTTGAATCTGACAATAGCTGAGATATAAATTCTTCCTAATTGTTCATACAAACATAACTTTTGTGAGCACTACTGATCCCCAATAGGATGCATTTGGAGGTGTGAAAATTAAATTTGTGTCTGTTGTATGGTTTAAGAAATGGAAAACACTCACAGCCAAAGATTTTAATTTTTGTATAATCTGGTTTGAACGAATATAATAATTCAAATGGTGTCTTGTTCTTGAGCACAGGTGAAGCAAGTCTGTTAATAATGAAGGTAGCATAGCTGAAAGCTTATTGCCAAAATTTTATGGGCATTTTGGCTTGGGCAAGTAAGGCAAGTCCAGTCTCCACAATGTGTCTGTGTTTTCTCTCAACCTTGCCATTTTGTTCATATAAGTATGGACATGAATGCCTTAGAGTTATTCCCTCTCTTTTCAAATATGGTTCAAAGGCTTTGAACTCTCCTCCCATGTCTGTTTGTAGTGCTTTGATTGTTAAGTTCAACTGCTTTTCGATCTGATTTTTAAAGGTAATGAAGGTTTCAAGAGCCTGAGACTTGGCTGCTAAAGGAAAGAGCCATGTGTATCTTGTTCTGTCATCAACAAAAGAGATGTAATATCTGTGTCCATGAGTGGATAGAATTGGTGCTGGTCCCCAAAGGTCTGTGTGAATCAGTTCAAGGGCTGTCTTATTTTTGGTTTCAGTGCTTTTGAATGATTGTTTTGACTGCTTTCCATATTGACATGCAGAGCAAAATGAAGGAACAATATCTTTATTAATTTTGAGCTGATTACAAGATAGCAAGGTATTTTTCAGGACTGAAGTACTAGGGTGTCCTAGTCTGGAATGCCATACATCGATTTCTTCAGCAGCTTGTAGATTATTGCTACTTGACTCATCAGCTATATTTGACTTAACACTAACTTTGACTGACTTATTACTTGAATTGAAGGATAACATGGACACTGGACAACTACTGTTATTCATTGACTCTGAATTTGACAAAATAGAAAGCAAAACATCATGAGGATTTTTGTTCCTGCTAAGGATAGCAGGTAAGTGCATCAGCTCATATAGCCCATCTCTAGCCACTCCTTTTACCAGAATTTTCCCTTGTCTCTTGTCCTTAATAAAACAAACAGATTTTTGAAACTCAACATCAACATCATTGTCATGCAGCAATTTAGAAATGCTAATAAGGTTTTTGGTTATGTCAGGCACATATAATATATTAGTCAAGGTAATGTGCTTGTGTGGATCATATGTGGGCAAAGCAGAATAACCAATATGACTAATCAAAAGCTTTTCACCATTATCAACAGCTAGCTTATTTTTACCTTGGTATTCAGAGTTGATGCTGAGGTTTCCAAGAGTGTTAGTCACATGATTGGTGGCACTACTGTCAAGGTACCAAGCTCCACTGCTTTGACCTTCAGCTGCAGCAACATAAGCACCCATCTGCTCTCTTCTTCTGTTTGGCTGAGGTACAAAGTTCTTCTTGAATCTGTGCCAACACTCAGCTGTTGTGTGTCCCATTTTCCAGCAGATTTAACATGGCCCTTTTATATCAGAACCATTGTCATCAGCCATTGCTTTTTCTTTTCCCCTGTCTTGAGGATTCTGATTGGTTTGGTTGTTTGTGGGGTTGTTTCCAGGATTTCTAAAGACAATTCCAGCCAGTTGTTGATGGGCAGCTCTTTCACTATTGTTCCAGCTCCTCTTTCCATTCCTTATTTCCCTGAGCTCAAGTTTTGCTCAGTTCTGTTTTCTTGACTCAAAAGCATACCATACATTTCTGAGATTGAGGGACTCTCCTGCATTGAGTTGATGTTGGTAACTACTGAGTCATATTCTAGCCCCAACCCAGTAAGCACACACATGATGAAATCATCATCATTCATGCTATTCCCTACAGCTCTAAGTGAGTTCAATAAAGTTTTCATTTTTGAGTAGTATTCATGAATGGTAGATGAACCCTTTTTAGTAGTTTGAATTTGAGTTTTGAGATATATGACTCTTGCCCTTGTTCTAGCACCAAATTGGTTGGCTAGAGTTGTCCACACCTCACAGGAGGTGGAACAATTTACCACTGTGCCTAAGACTTCTTCACTTAGTGAAGAGAGTAGCCAACTCAGTAGGATATGATCTTGTTTCCTTCAAATCTGGTATTCAGGGTTAGGTGTGGTTATGGTGGTTCGATTTGGTCCAAGACTCATGAAAACCTTGGGAGGGCACACATGGCTGCCATCAACAAACCCCTCAAGCTCATTTGCTCTAATGCTAGAGATCACTTGTGATTTCCAGAGCATAAAGTTGCTTTGAGTTAGTTTGATTGGAGTAGTGAAGACATAGGTGTTTCTAGTGATGTGCTGGGTTGGTGATGCACTTATTTGTGTTGTGTTTCTGGTATCAAGACCTGGATTCTGTAGCTCAGTGTTTTGGTTTTGGTTTTGATTCAATTCGTCTAGTTGATCACTTGAATCAACCTGTGTTGGATTAACATTTGTTTCATTGTCGCTGCTGCTTGCCATAGCTAAAAGAAGGCTCTGATACCAACTTAAATTCCAAAGAATTACTTTAGTGTTGCAAGCAGAGTGAACAAGACAAAGTTTCCTTTTTATTATTGCTTACATAATGATCGTATTACAGAGCAAGTGTAGTAAATATTGAGATAAGAAAATAATAACAGATAATAAAGAATATTACACAGAAAACCAATTTGTCAGAATGGCAATCATGAGCCAATCATTTTAGAATTCCAAAAGATTCAGCTGCTCCATTCTTATGTGCTGATATTCTTCAGCACAGCTGTTCTGCCAGCTCAATAATTCTGACTCATCTTCCATGTCAGTTGGCTGCAGATTATGGAAGCTTAGGTGGCATGCCAGCTTGGCTTCAAGGTCAGTCTTTGACTCCTCACTCCTGCTGTTTTCAACAAGGGTTTGATATCATTGATTTGGCTAATGATTATTTCCTAATACGTTTTAGTAATGCAAAGGATGTGGAGTATGCCCTTACTGAGGGCCCTTGGACGGTGCTAGGTCATTATTTATCGGTGCAGAAATGGACTCCGAAATTTGATGTGGTCAATAATAAAATGATCGTATTGTGGCTTAGATCCATCTTTCTAAGATAAACATCCACTTTTATCACAAAAATATCATTTGACGGCTAGGGCAAATCATTGGTCCAGTCATTAAAATTGATTAAAATACAGTTGCGGTGTAGAGGGGTAAATTTGCACGTCTTGCAGTTGAGTTGGATCTTCAGAAGCCTCTAGTGTCACAATTTAATCTCGAAGGTAGAATCCAAAAAGTGGAATACGAAAATTTGCCAATGATTTGTTTTGGTTGTGGCAAATTTGGTCATTTCAAGGATGCATGTCCTGATGGAGTAGACATTGATCCCATGGCTAAGGATAATCCAATTCCTTTAACGGAGGTTGAGAAACAGGACATTGTGGTGGCCAGAGAAGAGCCTAAATTTGGGTCGTGGATGGTAGTGGCCCATAAGCCGCGCCCTCGTAAAGTCACCGAAAAGGACAATCCAAATAATCCTGAGAAGCATCGGCATATACCGAGAATTATGCAGTCTCGTTTTGGTGTTTTGGAAGCTTTGGTTAATGAGGAAACAATATCTCAAAATTATGAGACAAATTCTGCTTCTCAACCGGAAACCATAGTGCCTATCCTAGAAATCACCCACAACCTAGCCCCAAAATCTCAAATCATGAAAAAGAAACCCGTCATTCAACAATCCAAGAAATACCCTTCCCGTAAAGCCATTGTTCTTAATTTATCCACCTAATCCATTACTGAGAATATCAATCCTAACACCCAAATTCTTAACAATTATTCCCACCCATATAAGCAACCCTCAGCCATGCATGGCATGTATGCTATCCCTCAACTTTCCTCAATGCATGTATTGTATTCCACATCTAATGCTGCTTCTACTTCCATGCATGGCATGTATGCCAACCAACGATTTACTCCCAACCAGCCAGGGCCAATTCCCATTCCCATAACCATTAACCCTCTTAACCACAGTGCCGTTTCATTTCCTAAAGCTATCTTAGCCCCTCAAGCCAATGATCATCTCCCCTCACAAAATGTTTGTGACCCTTCCCTCGATGGTGAACCACCTGATAAGGTCTCTCCTCGGGACTCTAGCACTAAGGAGACCAATGTTGAGCTTAGGGACTCTTTTGTAGCAAGCATGACTGAAGAACTTTCGTCTGCTAATAGCAGCTTGGTTGTTGCCAAATCTGGAATGGAGGTTGAGGCCGAGGCATTAGAGTCCTCTCAATAGCTTCCCTTGTTTCTTTTGGCTATTTTGCTTATGTTTATTACGACCATGTTCTGGAATACTCAAGGTGCAGCGTCACCATCTTTTCGACGTTCTTTTTTTACAATGGTTCAGAATTATAAGCCTTCGCTGGTTGTGTTATTGGAGCACCACATCAGTGGTTACAAGGTTGACAATTTTATTAAGAGAAGTGGTTTTGACAAATCTTATCGGGTAGAAGCCGAGGGTTTTTCTGGTGGTATATGGGCCCTCTGGAAAGATTTTCTTCAGATCAAGATTGTTGCTAGTCACTCTCAGTATGTTCATCTTCAAATTTTTAATAATCATAGCTTTCTCTCTTGGTTGACAACCATTTATGCTAGCCCTCACCCGAATATTAGAAAACATCTTTGGGGTGAGCTAGATAAATTAGCTCAAACAGTGTATGGTCCTTGGATTATGGGTGGGGACTTTAACACTATTCTATATGATTCAAAAAAAAAAAGGAGGTTCCCCTACAGGCATGGGCACTTGCAATCTTTTCCACTCTTGGTTCCATCTTCATTGCATGCATGATCTTCAATTCCACGGGCCTCGTTTTACTTGGTCCCGTGGAAGCCTTTTCAAACGCATTGACTGCATCATTTGCAATAGTGAATGGGCTCGTATCTTTTCTAACTCCACTGTGCTTCATCTTCCAAAATTGAGCTCTGATCATAGGCCTCTCTTGGTGAGAAGT
Organism: Citrus medica; assembly: GCA_002013955.2. Classification (NCBI taxonomy): domain Eukaryota; kingdom Viridiplantae; phylum Streptophyta; class Magnoliopsida; order Sapindales; family Rutaceae; genus Citrus; species Citrus medica. The sequence goes on along the minus strand of MKYO02026037.1, from coordinate 266,003 downwards.
AATGGTTTGTTTTCAAGGGTTTCAAACTCTCGTCCGTTTTGGTTTCAAGTGGCTTGGCTCACTAATGAGGGGTTTAAGGATTTTGTGGCTGAATCCTGGAATCGAAATCTCCATTATTTAGATGCAGCTAACCAATTTCGTCTCAAGGTTATCGAATGGAACAAACAGTGTTTATTGGCCCGATTATGAGGGATTCATAGGGCTTTGGAGAGCTATTATTCTCGGGGCTTTTGAATTTGGAAAAACAATTAAAAGCTGACCTTGAAAAGGTGCTTGCTCAAGAAGAAATTATCTGGCATCAGAAGGCTCGTCGAGACTGGCTTCTTCTCGGGGACTATAATACTTCTTATTATCATCATAAAACCCTTTTCTAAAAGGAGACGAAATAATATAGCTGCTATCCAAAATAAGGTAGGCGTCTGGCTTTATAATAAGGATGAGATAAAAGCCCATGCTATTTAGTTTTATTCAACCTTGTACTCCTGTGAGTCTTCCGACTTTCGGCAGTACCCCCATCCTCATTGCTTTTCTTTAATTGAGGACGACTTGCTTCAATCCTTAATTATGGGCGTGGAAAATGAGGAGGTTCAAAATACCATTTTTGGAATGCACCCTCTGAAAGCCCTGGGTCCAGATGGCCTCCATGCCATTTTTTATAAGACGCAATGGAATATTATTGGTTCATCTCTTTGTCGATTGGTGAAAGATTTTTTTCAGTATAAAATTCTCCCTAAGGGGCTCAACTCTACGCTCTTGCTCTTATTCCCAAGATAGAAAACCATTCCTCTTTGAAGATGTACCGTCTTATCTCCCTTTGTAATATAACTTACAAGACTATCACCAAGATGATTGCAAACCTGCTTCATTCTATTTTACCTCACTTGGTTGGCCCTCATCAAACCAGTTTTGTCCCTGGTCGCCACATCACAAAAAATATTGTAATTGCTCAAGAAGTTGTGCACTCTATGCGCAAGAAGACGGGTGCTACAGGTTTCATGACTATTAAGGTTGATTTAGAGAAGGCCTCTGATCGTTTCAGTTGGGAATTCATTAGTGATACTTTGCGAGAAGCTCGAATTCCTCCCGATCTTATCCAAGTTATTATGGCGTGCATTACTTCGGTTACTATGAGAATTTTGTAGAATGGGGAAGCTACTGATGAATTTGTTCCTTCCAGAGGAATTCGTCAGGGTTGCCCTCTATCTCCTTACCTCTTTGTTCTCTGCATCGAATGCCTTAGTCATGGGATTCACAATGCCGTTAATGTTGGGAAGTGGTGTCTGATCATGCTATCTCGTATTAGTACTCCTTTATCCCATCTCTTTTTCGTTGATGACCTTCTTTTGCTTACAGAGGCTACTGTTGAGCAAGCTAGAGTTATTTCGGCAGTGTTAGCATATTTTTATTTTTGCTCTAATGCTAAAGTGAATACAAGCAAAACTTTACTTTATTTTTCCAAGAATATGGGTGCTAGAGATATGTCATTCATTTCGAATCTTCTTAGCTTCTCGGTTACATCCGATCTTGGTAAATACCTCAGGGTCCTTCTGCATTATTCTAGAGTCTCTACTAACATGTTTCATGAGATCATAGATAAGGTGGAAAAGCGGCTATCGGGCTGGAATGCTTCACACTTGTCCTTGGCTGGTTAGATCACTCTAGCTCAGTCAGTTCTCCAGGCAATTCCAATTTATATTATGCAAACCGTTTCCCTTCCTAGTTTTGTTCGTGAGAGAATCGATAGGGCTTGCAGGAGGTTTATTTGGAGCGGTGCTTCTTCTCAGCAGAAGCTTAGCATGGTTAGTTGGCATAATGTGTATAAGCCTAAAGCTATTGGCGGTCTTAGCTTTAAGTCTTTGACATTGATGAATCGAACTTTACACATGAAGCTCGCATGGGGTATAATTTCTTCTCCAAATAGTTTATGGGTCAGGGTCCTCACTACCAAATACAGAATTGATCCTCTAAATTTGCCTCATGAGCTTCCTACCCACTATGGCTCTCACTTGTGGAAGTCTCTTGGGCACGTTTGGAGCGAGATTCTTGCGAGCAGGCATTGGTGTTTGGGCGATGGTCTATCTATTCTCTTTTGGTGGGATCTTTGAGTCACTGATAATGTTCCCTTAATAGCCTACGCAACTGATATTATCCCCGTGGAAATTTTGGAATGCAAGGTGGCTGACTTTGTTGATGTGAATAGGAGTTAGTGTTGGTCCAATTTTGAGCAGCATCTTCCTAACAATATTGTCCTTCAAATAGCAGCTCTCCATCCCCCTTCTCATGCGAAGGGCATGGATACCATTTTTTGGGCTCATTCGAAACATGGTGAGTTTACTACAAGCTCTGCTTATTTGGCTCTCTCTAGTTATAACTCAGCTGCTGAAGATTGAATTTGGAGGTTGATCTGGACGTGGAAAGGCCCTTAGAGCATGCGGGTTTTCTTATGGCAGGCTTTTCATGCAGGGTTGAAGACTAAAGCTGAGCTGGCTAAACGACATCTACTCATCTCGACTTGTTGCGACCGGTGTGGGGCTGTGTGTGAAGATGCCATGCATGCTCTACGTGATTGTCCTTTGGTTAAGCAATTTTGGCTCAACATCATCCCCATAAGTAAACGACAAGGATTTTTTAATGCTCGGTTCCACCATTGGCTGCGCTCGAATTAGGTTGATGATAATAGGATGGGAGATGTTTCAAATTGGGCTGTTTTCTTTGGTTTTGCCTTATAGAGGATTGGGTATTGGAGGAACCAGTTTCTATTTAACCAAACGATGATGGACTATGCAGCTTTGTTAGTGGATGTCCATTCAAGAGCTGAGGAGACGCATAAGCTTCATAACAGCCCGTTGGTCACAAGGAATATTAGAGCGAACAAGTGGATTTCTTGGCATCCTCCTGAGTGGCCATGGTGTACCTTGAATACGGATGGTGCTCACAAGTCTGATGGGATTTCTACTGCAGGCGGCCTGATTCGGGATCATTTAAGGCGTTGGATATCTGGCTTTGGGATGATGATTGGCTCTTGCTCTATTACGGTGGCGGAACTTTCGGGCTTGTATCAGGGGCTTCAGCTTGCTTGGAACTCAGGCATCTGTAGATTGAAAGTTGAAACGGATAGCCTATGTGTTACACAATTGGTGGCTAGACCATTGGTGATAACTGATGAGTATGCTCCCTTGGTCCAAGCTATTAAGGACTATCTTAAATTGGATTGACATGTTTCCATCTCCTATATTTACAGAGACATCAATTTCACTGCAGATTATATGGCGAACCTCGCTTTTTCTCTTCCTCTTGGCTTTCTTGTGTACCCTACCCCCCCTTTTGGGTGTTCGGTCTCTTTTGCTTCATGACTTTTACGGGGTTTCTTACCCCCGTTCTGTTTTTCTTTAGCTCTTTTTAGAGCCCCAGTTCAATAAAAAAAAAAATCTGAAAGAGATAAGATTATTGTAGTGATTATTTTATTTTATTTTATTTATAATAAGGTTCAGAACCAAAGATCGAATAAGAACCGAATCTGTAGATTTTGATTCGGTATTATCTTTTAAGAAAATTATCACTTCACCACCTCTTTTTTTCCTTTATATTCATCTAACCACCAAAAAATTCTAACATGTTTTCTGCACCACTTTTTTTTTTAAATTTGTATCAACTAGCCACTTTTTAACTAACATCGTTAAATAATTTAAATGAAATGATAATTTTACCCCTAAATAAATTAAAAGACCATTTTATTTAATAAAAACTTTGAAAAATAAGAAAATTAAAATTATAAAAATACCCCTAAGTTTAATAAAAAAATCCAAAAAATTAGAATTTTTATTTTTAATAAAAATCTAAATAAAATTATAATTATAAAAATAATTACAAAATTTTGGGATTTAATAACAATCCCCTAAATTATTAAAATTTTGGGATTTTATTTTTTAATAAATAAATTCAGTTATTTCAACAAAATTTTGCAAAATTATAATTTTTAATAAATAAATTCTGTCATTTTTATTAAAATTTTGCAAAATTATAATTTTTAATAAAAATAATTATTAAAATTTTGTAAAATCTAAATTAAATAAAAATCAGCTGAGCACCTTTGTTTGGGATTTATTTTTTTATTAAATTTAGGAGTATTTTTATAATTATAATTTTTTTATTTTTCAAAGTTTTTGTAAAATAAAATAGTCTTTTAATTTATTTAGGGGTAAAATTGTCATATCATTGAAATTATTTAATGATGTTAGTTAAAAAGTGGCTAGTTGATACAAATTAAAAAAAAAAAGTAGTGCAGAAAATATGTTAGAATGTTTTGGTAGTTGGATGAACATATGGCAAAAACGAGGTGGTGCAATGATAATTTCCCTATCTTTTATTTGGTTTTAAAAAAAAAAATTGGCGCTGAACCAATCCACAAGCTTCGGTTCATACCGAAACTGATCCAAACCGACTAGATACCCACCCCTATCTAGGATCCATATCATTGGGTAAAATGGTAAAAGTAAACTCGGTTATCGTTAAATCGTAAATTAAGTACAATGAATATTAAAACGTCCAATGCTCTAATTATGCTCCAATTATTCTTATTATTAAATGAAGAAAAATTCTATTATGCCATAATTAATATAAATTTTATAAATTATATATATAATTAGTAAATACAAAATAAGACAAGTAAATCAATATAAGAGTGGTAAGGGATCACCTGTAGATGTCTCACCAGAAGAGGAATTAGTAATATTTAATAAGATAAAGTGAGTTAGTATAGAAGTTGCATGGTGGATATTCCCGCCCATTTGGGATTGTGTTTGAGAGACTTAAAAGTAATTTTAAAAAATTAAAAGTTAATTTTCATTTTGATAAATTTTTTTAAAAATCACTTTTGGCAAAACCACCTCATCTTATAGTAAATTTTGAGAATTACTTTTATACTTAATATAATTATATAAGTAGAACATCTATAAATTAATAGACCTGGGACCATATAAAATCTATTAATTGAAAAATATATTAAATAATTGATAAATTTATTAATTTATAGAGTTCTTTACAATTTAGTTAACATACATCTAACAAGTAAACATTAAATGTATTTTACCAATATTAAATATGAATTAAACTATACATTCAATTAACCAAAATAATAAATACATACATTGTACATGTCTACTTAATTAGATAACATTCATGTTACGTTAACTTAATTAAATGTAGTAAATGAATTAGATTAAAAATTATTTAATTCATGTTATACTCAATGTATTTAACTAATCATTTAGTCAAGAAAATAAATATATTTTACTTATTTGTGTGCTTAATTAAATAGTATTCATATTAATTAACTTAATTAAATGTGTTCAATGAATTTGATTAAAAATAATCTTTATGTAAAATCTCGTTGAAGAAGAAGCTGAGGATAATACAATGGCTTTGAAACCTGTTACATGCAAGGAAGCACTAAAAGTATCAACAATACTTCTCAATTTCTTATTACAATTCGAGAAGTCAACCTCAAAACTTCTAGATACAATAAGAAAAATAAGACATAAGATCCATGGATGGCAATGGGGTGGGGTGGGGTTGGGGGAGGGGGTCTACCTCATTCTTCACCCCATAAAAATTTCGCCTCGATTCCCCATCCCATCCGTCAATAAATTTTGTGGGGTGAGGATGGGGAATCCTTATATGGGGAATGAATTCCTCATCCCCACCTTCTTCTCCATTTATTTATTTTGTAATGGATATAGATAAACGAATTCAGTAAATTAAAAATTAGAGATTCAAATAAAATTGTCACCATATATAAAATATTTAAATTATTTTAAAAAATCTCCAAAAGTTTGAAATAATATCTTGAAATAATATCAAATCTAAAAAATACTTAAAGAGAGTAGTACCTTGAGATGGAAAAGAAAACATAACAATACTTTAGGGTTGAATAAGAATTACAATATAGGATTTTCATTTAGTCATTGCCTATTTATATTAGATAAGAATAAAAAAATTATTAACTAACATTGTAGTTGATAAAACAAAAATTAAAAAAATTATTTATAATGGGGATTGGGGTGGGTAGGACAAAACCAAACTCCACCTCATTAAAAATTTGAGGATTATTTTTTCCCCATTCCTCACTCCACTCCCCAAAAATTATTTAAAATTCACCGAATTTGGAATGAGGCTCCATGAGGCTCTAAATACGTGGAGGATTTTGTCATCCCTAATAAGATCTAACTAACAAACAACATTAGAGCCATATTTTATACAATTATAATATCACAGTCAACTAAATTTATAATTTCAACATATTATTAATTTATGATTTGAATGGGACCATAGAATTATATAAGATTTTTTAAGAAAAGTATTATCTCATTATTTTATAGAAATTATTAATTAAGTCCATTGGCCCAATCTGGGACGGTGAAAATTTATTATATAATAGAAAAAAAATTATTCATGTATCGAGTATTAATTTATAGAGGCCCTATACCCCTCATATATATTATAAAAATTCAAAATTATCCTTATTAAATAGGAAATAAAATTATTAACTTCAAAGAAATTGCTACAGTTACCAATCATATTGAGATAAAAAAATAAAATTAATAGCACAATATATTTATTTTAGTTATCAATTATTATACATATAATGAAAAATATTTTATACTCATATTTATAAATATGTCAATAAATTTTATTCAACATTATGTGAAACTCAATCTTTTATATTTTTACAGTAGTTTAACAGTAAGATTTTCCAAACACATACGATTGCTTTTAAAACTCATGACACACTTTCAAAACCAAATTTTATCAAATATTTAACTGATTCTCTTCACAGCTAATTGTTCAATAGCACAACTAACAATAATTATTTTAAAAGCTACAGAATTACCAAATTGGCTCTAAATTGGTGTTTTAAAATTGCAACAAAAGAAACACTTGTTAAAATAGTATAAAACTTGTAAATCAATATTGTTCAACTTTCATTGAACAAAAAATACTTTATTCATTTAATTTAATTAAATAAAGAAAAAATCACTTATCAATTGAAATAAAAAAATTTATTAAAAACAATTAGAATAGTTTTATTGAATTGATGTTTAACCATAAATTCTATATTTATTCCAGGATATTCATAATTTATTTTATTTTATTTCTATCATAATATTATTTAGGACATAGGTTAATTAAGTGAAATTTAACCTTAAATTCATTGGTTAAAAATAGCTTCCGTAGTAGTTATTTTACCAATACCGTTCATGTACAAAATTCGTATAATTAGAAAATCTGACAATCCAATAAGTAGTGTTTAATTCTTTTTCTCAATACCATAATTTATTTCAACTCGACCTTCGATATTGCATGAGACTAATCAACTTCTTTAGGATGTGACCAACAATTTTTTGTATTGTAGTCTTTTCACTGTAAGCTAATGAGGCTATGTATCTTGAATTGTAGGAGGAAAACAAAGAGGGCTTGTGAGGAGAAATAGAATAAAAATATTGTGCCTTTTTATTGTAAAACCAACTCGTCAAGCAGTAATTAACCACTAGGTTTTTCTTTGCAAACGTGATAAGAAAGATAGCTTAAAAGACGTTTCTCAAGTATCAATTCTTTCAACTAATAATAATCTTGTCAAGCAGTAACCATTGGGGTCTTGTTTGGTTGCTTGGTAAAATGTTGAAAATTCGTGTTAAAAATTTGTTCAAGGTAGGTAAGATGTTGACAATTTGTATTAAATTTCTAGATGGCATGATTATTAAATTTTGAATTTATTATTGTTTCGGATTAAGTTGGTAATACAATCAATTAATATATATTTATATAATTAAATTTGATATAATTACAATTTATATAATGACTTTTCAAGATAAATACACACGCATCATAACATTATTTATTTGTTATATGCATGTTCGCTTTTATGTATTATAAAATATTTGCAAAACAAGATATTATAGCCTCAATTTGTGTTTGGAGTGCTGGATTGTGGCACAAAAAATCGACAGTACTTTCCTAATAAGGTTTTGAAAAGAATGGAGAACTCTACACAGTCGACGTTGTTCAATATCTCCGAACTCAAATTGAGCTCCTCCTCCGGCCATCCGAGTATGCCAGTGATCGGCCTGGGCTGTTCAGTTGACAAATCAGAAATAGACGCATTGAAGCTGGTGGTCCTGGAAGCCATCGAGCTGGGTTACAGACATTTTGACACGGCTGCAATTTACGGAACAGAAAAGGCTCTAGGAGAAGCAATAGCTGAAGCACTTCGACTTGGTCTTGTCAGTTCTCGGGAACAACTCTTCATTACTTCCAAGCTCTGGTGCCAGGACGCCCATCGTGACCACGTTATCCCAGCTCTAAAGAAGTCTCTTAGTGCTCTTCAAATAGAATATTTAGACCTCTATCTCATTCACTGGCCCATCAGTTCTAAGCCGGTAGAGATGGGATTTGCACCTGTACCTACAGAGGACCTTTTACCTATGGACTGCAAGGGTGTGTGGGAAGCCATGGAAGATTCTCAAACGCTTGGCCTCACTAAGTCCATTGGTCTCAGCAACTTCTCCTGCAAGAAGATTGAGACCATACGCACCTTCGCTATCATCCCTCCGTCAATCAATCAAATAGAGATGCATCCTCTGTGGCAGCAGAAGAAGCTCAGAGAATTTTGCAAGGCCAAGGGTATAATTGTCAATGCCTACTCTCCTTTGGGAGCATTAGGGAGAATGTGGGGCAGCAATCAAGTCCTGGAGAATGAAATGTTAAAGCAGATTGCAAAAGCTCATGGCAAGACCGTGGCTCAGGTTTCTCTACGATGGATAGTTGAGCAAGGAGCCACTGTTGTTGTTAGAAGCCTCAATAAGGAGAGAATGAAGCAGAACATGGGGACTTTTGACTGGGAATTAGTTGATGACGATTATAAAAAGATTAATCAGATCCCGCAGCGTAGATTGATACCTAGTGATTTCTGGGTATCTCCTCAGGGACCATTCCAGACCCCTGAGGAGCTATGGGATGACTGATGATCAATAGTTTTAAAACTTTCGTGTACGATCAAATATTGGAACAAAAGTTAGGTGCCATAGTTCTTAAGCATTGCACGACTTTGCACAGTAGATGGCTTCATAAGTTTCGTGTATATAAGCGTATTCTTAAGCGAATTTTAGTTTTTTTTTTTTTTTAAATTGACTTTGATGGAACGAGAGGGGAAACTTTATTGAAATAAAAAGACAAGAAAACAGCTCAATAAGCAAACACTTGATTGTAACGTAGAATTTCTGATGCACTGGAGAGTTCCTCCTTTGAAGAGGTGGAAACTGTGTTAAATCCACGACTAAACTGTAATTGATATTTAATGCACTTTGATGGAGAAAAGAGAAATTATTCACGTGCATGGCGTCTTGGAGAATGGTGAAGAATAATCTGATCGCGACAAGTTCTTTGCTTCTTATCTTCATGGCTCGACAAAGGTGAGTGTGATTGTTGATTTCTGATATGGTTATTGTCTTGTCTCTACTTCTTTGCACAGTATCTTCTTTTCTTGCTTGTGAGCCATACGACTACAGCAGAATTATGGATCTCCTCAAGCGTGGTAGACAAAGGTGAGTTGTGGGGTTGTTGAGTCGGATTAGGACTTCCACTCATATCAGCACTGATGAATTTTTAATAATCTTATATCATGTGTATTTTAATGATAGTGTATGGATAAAATTTAATTTTTTATTTTTTTTTATTTATTAACCATTAATCACTACTTAAATTTTTAGTTAGGACTAATTCAGATTATAAGAGAATTTCATTCCTGTTGAGTCTTTGAAAGATTGTTACGTTTTTCTGACTTTGACAACTGGAGACTGACCTATCATCAACTTGAGATTCGTCCAAGGTTGCCGTTATACGTGGTTTCGGATTATAGTTTTTTTCACTGCAGGCTAGCTCATGAGGCTATATATCTTGTATTGTGGGAGGGCTAGTGAGGAGAAATAAAAGGGAATACTCAGCCTTTTTTTTTTTTGGGTAATAAACAAATTGTCAAGCAGTAACCCACTTGGATTTTGTTCACAAACATGAGAAGAAAGTTAGCTTAAAAGACATAATTCAAGTATTAGTCAATTAAACTTATTCTTTTAATTTATTTCACCCAAGTATCTATTTAAACTCTTTTATTTGATTGATTCATCTATTATACCAAGTGGAAATTATTAGGTAACGAATCAAAGTGCAGGAGTCCTTATTAGAAAAGCACTTACATATTTAAACTCTTTTATTGACTAAGCATATTATACCGAGTATTGATCACTTGGACCAACTTTTTTTTTTTTAATGAATCTAAATTAGGAGTGTAATTTATTAATTAAATCTCACCATAGGAAGTTCCAATATTTTCATATGTCATTAATCAATGTGCCTGCTCTTTTTGTTCTCTTTGGTAATTAAAATAACAACAACAACAACAGAATGTTAAAATTTCAAACCAATGGTGTAATAGTTAATTAGAATAAATATGCATACGTCACAAAGTGTAATAGCAAATCTGTACGAAAAAATATCCGAGTGTCCGTGGCAAATAAGGGCTCCTTATCTCATATCAGTATGCTTAATAAAACTTCTTCAGTAATCTTTACAATCGGGGACGGATGCAGCACATGACCAGTGGGGGCTCAAGCCCCCACTGGCAAAAAAAAAATTAAAAAATAAAAGAGAAAAATATTTTAATTTTCTAACTAATCCCCATTAAATTTATTAAAATAGTCACTATAAAATATAAATCCCCGTAAAATTTAAATTTTGACTTTTAAAAAATATAAAAATCTATATTTTAATTAAAAATAATGATAGCCTACCACCCAAAATATTTTATATTCTAAAAATATGGTTAATTCTTCAAGGTTATATAATAATAGTAGAACGAACGTTTTCAATAATAAAACTCATGAAGAATCATCTTTGAAATCGGATGGAATAAGTGATAGTTTGGTTGTTTATATAGGAAATAATAAATTTAATAATATTGATAATGAGTTTATTGCATAACATTTTTAAAATATAAAAATACATAGAGACTAATTATAAATGTATTAGCAAATATTTTAGATATTCAAAATTTTAGTTTTTATATTTTATTATTTTCTAATTTAGCCCCCGGTAAATTATTTTTCTAGATCCGCCATTGTTTACAATATAGAGATTTCTATCAACCAGCCTCTCTTCTTTATGCTAAACGAACTTTTGCCCTCTTAAATATATGCTTGGATAAATGCTAAACAAACTTCATTAGTCATTTATCAACTTCTTTATACTATACGAACTTCAGTGATTTTTACTAGAACTGCTAATCCATTTACTTTTTTATTTCTCTCTTCCGCTACTCTCTGGCTCTAATTTGCCGCATTTTGATGAAGGACATAAATAGTTATTTCATATGTAACCTCGTTAGGTTATGTGTCTTGCATTGTAATTAAGAGGACAACAACAGAGGGTCAACCAATAAAGAGAAGTTGTGCTATAGTATTATTTCAAAAACTAAATACGAAAACAAGGGTTTGAGAATGAGTTCATTTGTGTAAATTATGTTATTAAATTTTGGGTAGTGATATTAGATCCTCTCAATATATTTTACTAATCTCCAATAATCACTTTTATGCTAATGACCATTTTGTTCTTATATGAAGTTACTAAAAAAGATAAATACCTTTTAAATACACCTATTTGCATATATAACCCTTACTAATCAACAATGCTACTTTAATATAAAATAGTTACAGAAAATTCTTACAAAAAAGTAATCGGCCGCCGTTTTACTTGCATTTCAACCTGTTTAAGAGGGAATAAAAATGGATTTTAATTTCGACAAACAAAAACAAACTCTGCATTTTAATCAAACGTCACCATTATGGCCCCTTTAGTTAGTTTTAAAAAAAATTCTTCATAAACTCAATTTAATTTATTACAGATTAACATTACTTCAGCAATCAATAAAATGTGGTTTAGTTGATCACAGGAAGTCCGAATATTAAATGAGTTTATTTTTTAATAATTTCTCAGTAAAAAAAAAGAAAAGAAAAATGAAAAAGCTTTAGTATGTGCATATTTTTAAGTTTTATAGGGTAGCATGCCAAAAAAGTATAAAAATTGTAATAAGATAAACTAGGGATTAGATAGGGCATATTGAGAGAGGAAAACTATTTTCAATTTTTTAGTGGGGTTATTTGAGAAGTGAGGCTAGTGAGATATATTGAGGAGTCAAATGTCACCACTCTAAATTTTTAACTTACCCGTCTTCTAGACTACTTGGCCCTGGGTTTTGAAAGTTCGCCCAACTTTCTTTTTAATAAATTTAATTTATTTAAATAAATATTTTACAAATATCAAATTATTTGATAAATTTTGATAGTTGTAATTATAAATATCGTCAACTTTAAATTTGTTTTAATAGCAATGCAATTTGTGCAATACCAAATACGTCTTTAAAGGGGAAAAAATTAAAAAAAAATATATCAATTATGAAATTAGAATATATGATATGTATCATCCTTTCAAATTCAACCATTTTATAAAGTAATTTTTCAATTAAAAATTTGATAGAGGTGTATATATTCCCTACTAATATGAATGGAGTAGGTATCCTTCTAATCTTTGTGAGAGTAGGAATCATAATTCTGCTATAATGGACTTGATCTAAAGTGGTTCCAATAAATTTCTTTATATATATAAATTTCTAATTATAATATATATATATATACACATAGCAGCATTTAAAGAAAATAGAAACATTCATACATATCAAGGTCGAAATTAAAAAATAAATCCAAAATCCCAAGTGTTGAAATACAATCAATGGGTCCAACAACTTGTCTAGAATCCATAACATTGGGTGTAAAACTATGTTGTCATTAAATAATAAATTAGGTACAATAATATTACATTTACAATATGTGTTCTAATTATTCTTATTATTGTAATAGCTTGTAAGGGCTAGTTTAGTACTACTGTAACTTTTAAAATAATTGTTGTTAGCTATACTGTAAAATAATCAACTGTAAAGAGAATTAGTTAAATATTTGGTAAAATTTGTTCTTAAAAGTGATATGAGTTTTAAAAGCAGTCGTATATATTTAGTAAATATTATTGTTAAACTGCGTTAAGAATATAAATGACTGAATTAGACATAATGTTGGACAAAATTTATTAACACATTTATAAATATGCATATAAAATATTTTTAATTGTGTTTATATGATAATTAATAACTAACATAAATATTTTATAATTATGAATTTTTTTATTTTGTTAGCTCAATATAATTGGTAATAATAATAATAATAATAATCATCATCATCATCTCTTTGAAGTTGATAATTTTATTTCCTAATTAATAAGGATAATTTTGAATTTTTATAATATATATGGGAATATATAAGGAATTTTAATAAGTATAAAAGTGATTCTTAAAATCATATTTGAAAAGCTACTCCATCCATAAAAAAGGGTCATTGAAAGTTCAATATTAATGATAGTTCTATTATATAACTGTCGTTAAATTTTGATTATACATTTAATGACTATTATGTAATTGAACCATTATTAAAAGTATTTGATGATGGTTATTTAATATAATGGTTATTGTATGTTTAATCCTTTAGAACTTTTAATTATTGTATGTTTAATCCTTTAGAACTTTTAATTTAATGACAGTCGTTGAATATAAATAGTAAAAATGGCTGTAATTGATACATTTTATGATTGTTTTTAATAAGTCATTCTGTATCATTTGCCTTAAAAAAAAAAACGATTCAAAGAAAAAGGAAATACTTGCAATATCCCTAAGCACACAACACTCTTTCTGTTCTTCTTCAATCTTCACGCACTCTCTTTCTCCTCTTTGCACAATCTCGTTCTCTTTTTCTTCATAACCTTGCCTAAGCAAAAGCCCACGCTGCCACCTTGTTCGTTCACTGTCAGCTGCTGTCGTCTTGGTAGAGATGCCTCTATGTTCGTTTTTTGTTGGCTTCGTTGCAGACAAAGGTGTTGTCTTCACCCCAGAGAAACTGATGCTCCAGTTGTGCTTTTTAGCATGCAGGGGCTACAATTTTAAAACTTCTATCTCAGTTTTGAGAAAGAGAAAGTGTTTCCATACATTCAAAGTGTTTTTATTCATGCATTTATCCTTTTTTGAATTTATATTCTAACCAACTTTTATTTACGTTGGGTATTGATAATTTGTTTCCCAAATTATGGGTTAAACAATCATGCTCTTTCACCCTTAAATAAATTGACTACTTTGACAAATCATATCTAGAATGGTGGTACAGAAGTAGTAAAGGTAAGTGGGGAAAATTGTTAATATCTTTGAATGTTATACCATAATAGATATGGTAATCTCTATTCTAAATTGTGAATAAGTGCATGTATTTTGTTCTTTAAGTTAAGTAATTTGGTAAATAGAAAACATATTAAGTTCATATATTTGCTAATTATGTATATCTGAAGGCCTTAGACTTGTGATTTTGCAATTTTTATAGTTTCATTTGATTGTATCCCCTAGATTAAAGTTAAAATCAATGACCCATTATTCATATTTTCCCATTTAATGTGTGTTTGAGAAATAAAACATGGATGGATCCAATACTTCGTTTTTGGTAGTTTGGCAACATTACTTTAGATTATATTGATGAAGATGGTCTAGCTAGCTAGTTGTGCCTTAGGGGAGCATTAAACGGAGTAGGTAGGTGATTATGAGTTTTTATATCCCTACCAAATTCTATCATTGGGTGCAAAAAATCTACTGTTGATTGTTGTCATACTGCTGTTTGCTATAAAAAAACAGCACTTGGAAGTTTGAAGTGTTGTTTTTAACACCTTGACAGCACCTAAAAAGATTTCATGATTGTTGTCATGTTGTTGTTTGCTACTACAAACAGTACCTGGGACTTTCAAGTGTTGTTTTTAATAGTTAGATAGCACTAAAAAAAATTTTTGGATGCTACCATGCTATTGTTTGTGTTAAAAACAACACAATTACAGTTGCTAGACAGCACCCAAAAATTTTTCTTAGTACTGTCATGCTATTAGAAACAACACCTAGAAGTACTAGGTATTGTTTTTAATAGCTAGACAGCACCCAAAAAAATTTTGAGTGCTGTTTGCTGTTAAAAATAGCACCTAGAAATTCCCATGCTTTTTTAATAGCTAGACAACACCCAAAGAATTTTTTTTGTTTCTATCATGCTACCGTTTGATGTTAAAAACAACACATGAAACTTTTAGATGCTATCTTAACACAATTACATGTTGTTTTAACATAATTACAATAGTTAGACAACACCCAAAAAAATTTTTAGGTGTTGCCATGCTGTTGTTTGCTGTTTGAGAGTTTTAGGTTTTGTTTTAACATAATTAAGTAGGTAGACAACACCTAGAAAATTCCAAGTGCTGTCTTTTTCTTTTTTGTTTATTTGTTTTCTTATTTGCTCTTATGTCCAAACTAATTCCCTTTTATTTTTTCTTGGTAATAAAAAGGTTTAGTTTTTGCACTAGAATGTCCAAGCACATTTAGCTACGAGGTAGTAATTGAAACTTCAGGCCTCAATTTATTATTGTCGAATCTACAATGGATAAGTCTTAGATTTCATTGGATAGAAGATTAGAAGAATATAGAGATAGTGTTAAGAGCTTTTTTAATTATGTTGTCCATCACACTGCAAATCTAGATCATTTACCTTGCCCTTGCTCAAAGTGTGGGAATGTGAAATACCAGACTCCTTTAGAGATAGAAACTCACTTGATTATCTTTGGAATTGATCAAAGTTATACAAATTGGCACTACTAGAAAAATGAGTTTTGTTGACACCAATTTAGTGTCAGTAATTACTTTTGCTAACACTTATTAATTGTGTCAGTGATTTTTGTTTTAATAATTCATGTCATTATAGTATCACCAAAATAATGACACTATGGTGTTAGTATTTCATGATAATATATAATGTCAGTAATTCGTATCACATAGTATCAACAAAATAATGACACTATAATGTTAGTATTTAATTATACAAATTACTATTAGTGATTTATGTGACTATAGTATTTAGTGATATTATGCTATTCATCTAGCTCCCAATTGTATTCATAAGATTAATCTCTTTTTTCTCCTCGTGATTAATACTCGGATTTTGCAAGAACTCAACAGCGATTAATCTGTTTAATCCTGCAGTTGTGGTTGATGCCAGCCTTGCAAGGGCAACAGCTTTGTTGGTTTCCTCTCTTGAAACTTAAGTGATAGTGTATTCTACAAAATTCATTAATAGTTCCCTGACCTTTTGTAAATATGCTAACATCATACTTCCCTTTTCTTAGTACTCGGATATAACTTGATTCCCAATCAATTATGAATCACTAAAAATTTCTAGCTTTTCTGCCCTAATTTCTTTTGCTAACCTGAGACCAGGAAGCAAGACCTCGTACTCAGCTTCATTGTTGGAGGCCTTCAACCCAAACCTGAGGGCAAAGCTTATTTCTGTATGCTCTGGGGAGACTAAAATCAATCCTGCTCCACTCTCTTGTTGGTTTGACAATCCATCCACATACAATCTCCAGGTTGATATTATTGCTTCACTAATCCTGAACTCATTGAACTAGTTACCAGTAACTCAGCTATAAAGTCTGCGGCTGCCTGTCCTTTAATTGTTGTTCTAGGTCTATACCTAATATCATACTCTCCTAGCTCTACGGCCCACTATACTAACCTTCCTGATACTTATGGTCATTGCATTATCTACGTCAAGGGTTGGTTTGTCAACATCACTATGGTGTGAGCCTGAAAGTAAGGCCTTAGTTTCCTAGCGGCTACTGCTAGTGCTAAAGCCATATTTTCTATAGCTGGATACCTTGTCTCCGCATCTAACAGAGCATGACTCATATAATAAACTGGCTTTTTTATTTTATTATCCTCTTTTATCAATACTGAACTGATTGCTGAGTCTAAAACGGCCAAGTATAAGTAAAGATCTTCTCCCAATATTGGCTTAGAGATTGGAGGACTTCCCAAATACCTTTTCAACTCCTGGAAGGCTTTCTCACATTCCTCTGTGCATACCATTTCTTTCCTCCCTCTGGGGTCTTCAAGAATGGTAAACATTTATCTGTCGCTCGTAAAATAAACTGATTCAAGGCCACAACTCTTCCTGTTAACCTTTGAACTTCTCTAATTAATTTTGGAGACTCCATATTTAGAAGGGCTTGAATTTTTTCTGGGTTAGCTTCTGTTCCTCGCTGGCTTACCATGAACCCTAAAAACTTTCCTGAAAAGACTCCAAATGCGCATTTGCTTGGGTTTAACTTCATGTTGTACTGCTTCAAAATCTTGAACGCTTCATCTAAGTCTGTGATATGATCTTCCATTCTCTTGCTTTTCATAAGCATATCATCTACGTAAACCTCCATATTTCTTCTAATCTAGCTATGAAACATTTTATTGACCAACATCTGATAGGTTGCTCTTGTATTTTTTAACCCAAAGGGCATAACGTTATAGTAATACAGGCCCATATTCGTAATGAAAGATGTCTTTTCCCTATCTGGTGGGTACATTTGAATTTGGTTATACCCAGAATATGCATCCATAAAAATAAACAGCTCATGCCCTGCAGTAGAATCAACCAACTAATCAATTCTAGGTAAAGGAAAACTATCTTTGGGACATGCTTTATGTAAGTCAGTGAAGTCTATACAGATCCTTCACTTTCCATTTGGCTTTTTAACCATCACTACATTGGCCAACCAATTTGGATAGTAGACCTCTCTAATGAAGCCTACTTTTAGGAGTTTTTTTACCTCTTCTTCTATTGCTTTGTATCTTTCTGGATTGAAGGGTCTCTTCTTTTGTTATACTGGCTTGTGATTAGGATCTACATTTAATCAATGGACTATCACTTATGGGTCTATACCAGGCATGTCTTTATGGGACAATGCAAATACATTAGACTGTGATCTGAGAAAATCTTCCAATTGTTTTCATATTTTTGGGGTTAATAATGACCCAATACGAATTGTCTTGCTTTGATTATCGTGCCGTACTTGGATGGTGTCTAGCTCTTTTACTGGTGATCCTCTTTATTTGTTTCTCTCCTCTCTAAGATCAAGTGTGACTTGAAAACATTCTCGTTTGTCCATTTTGCCTTTCAAGGTTGTGGCTGGATTCTTCTTGATTTGCCTTTAAAATTCCAGCCCCAGTTTCTATAGAAAATTTTATCATTAAGTGGTAAGTTGAGGTTATTACTCGAAAAAGATTTAAGGCATGTCTACCTAAGATAACATTGTAGACTGAATGGTGCTCCATTACTAAGAAGCCTACCATCTTAGTAGATTGGTGAGGTGGTTCTTCAATAGTGACTGGTAGATCTATACTGCCGAAAGGAATTAAGCATTCTCCACTAAAACCGATCAATGGAGTATAAATTTGCTTCAATTTTTCCCTTCCTATATTCATCTTATCAAATACTGCTGCATATAAGATATCTGCTGAACTCCCGTTGTTCATTAAAACTCTGAAGACTTTTCTGTTTGCTATAGTTATAGAAAAAACCAGAGCATCATTGTGCGATTGATGTAAACCTCTAGCTTCTTCTTATGTGAAAGTGATGGTGTTATGTTTCATCCTAGCCTCTTTTGGGGGTTTACCCACTAAGTTTACCAGTAAAGCCCCTGGTGCTGCTCTAATCACCTGTGCATGAGCTTTTTATCCCTGTTGAAGTCCCCTCCTCCTGTAAGTCCACCAAATATAGTTCTTATAGGAGCTCCACCTGCAACCTCTTGGTTTTCTATACGTTTGGATGCTACTGTAGCAATATTTTGCGGCACATCAGCCAAGGCTTCATTTTAAATATCTTAGCAATATTTTGCGGTACATCAGCCAAGGCTTCATTTTGAATATCTATGTGCTCTTTTCTTTTACAAAGTCTTTCAAATACCCTCACTGTATTAAAGACTCTATTTCCTCTTTAAGATCAAAGCAACCGTTAGTATTATGACCATGATCTTTTCGATACCTACAGTATTTGCTTATGTCTCTTCGATTTGGTGTGATCTTGATTTCTTTGGGCTTCTGCAACAAATCTAAGTCTCGTATCTGCATAAGCAGCTGTTCTCTTGGTACGCTAAGTGGCGTGTACCCAGAGTACCTGCTTTGTGGGACTCTTGGTCCTCTGTTGTCTCCTGGTCTATTTCTTTTGTCTCGATTTTTAACCTGTTCATTATTCCTTTTTCTTTTTTTTCAGTCCTCTGAGGGTCTGGATCTACTCCTCTCTTTGCATTGGTCAGCTTGTCGGCATTAGAGTATTTCTGAGCTCTTGATAGTAACTCAATGAAGGTCCTTAATGCATTCTTAGCCATCGAGTAATGGAATCTTTCTGATCGCATGCCTACCATTATTGCTATTAATGCCATTGCATCTGTATAATTTTCTATTCTTACTGCCTCTTTGTTAAAACAAACAATATGGTCCTTCAATGACTCATCATTCCCTTACTTCACTGATAACAAGTGAGTTGGGGGAACCTGATAGCCTTTTGCTCCTACAAACTGACCAATAAATATCTTACTAAACTGGGTAAATGAAGAGATAGACCCAGGCTTCAACTTTCTGTACCACTTACGTGCTGCTCTTGTAAGAGTCAAGGAGAAAGCCCTGCACATGGCTGCTCCTATCGCCCCTCGCAACTTCATCCACGACCTGAAGGTCTCTAGATACTCAGTTGGATCTCCTTCACCTCCATATAACTTGATTTGAGGCATTTTAAATTTTGCTGGCAATGGGGACTCTAGTATATCTTTGGTGAATGGTGGTTCTACCTCCTCTAAGAGTGGTTCTTGATTAATATTAAAAATTATCTAATTATCACGCAATAATAATATTATTTTGTGCTTATATTATAATTTATATTTGTGTTTATGCAATAAATTAAGAATTATTAATTATGTTTTAAATATATCTAATTTTGTGTATTTTTGTGTGTTTATTAAGTAAAATATTAATTTCACGTAATTTAAGGCTCCAAATAGATAAACAGAGGTCAAATTTGGATTCTGAAGGTCCGAAAAACCTTAAGATCAGTCAAGATCGGCTTAAAATTGGTCTTGTGTAAAAAGAGTTGACTTTTTTTGTTGACCGAACACTGATTGGATGATAAAATGAGCTTACAATAGATATGAGTGCATAGGATAGTTGGTAATTTTGGCTAAATCTCAACCGTTCATGATTCCATGGCCATGATTGTGCCACGTGGCAATAGTTGGTGAAGCAAGTTGTAGGATCCGAATGTTTGTTTTCGGGTCGACCCGATCCACCTATTAACCCGCTAAATCTCAACCTTCTTTGGGCAAATCGGACGAGTCAAACGATGCCACGTGTGATGTTAACTTTTGAAGTTTGACTAGCCATTGGATCTTGATCTCAAAGTTGTGAGGAGCACATGCATGAAGCTTATGATGGACCGCAACACACTAGATTATGAATTTATTTTCTATAAATAGAGCCGCATTTTATGTTTTAATCATCTCTCTACAACTCTCTTCTTCTCAAATTCTCTCCATCTCCTTGTAATCTTGATTTCCAGGTGTGTTTTTAATATTTTGTATAATTATTTTTATAAATAAAATTAGTTTTATTTCCAATTTTAGTTGTTTTTATTACTTTAATTATAAGTAATTCAATTTTACTACTTCTTTTTATTTTAATTATGCTTAACTAAATAATATTAGTTAGGCAAAGGTGAAACTCTTAAGAAATAAATATGATTTAATCAAATTCTATGTTTAATTTTATAAATTAAATTATTTTCTATTTAATTTTATACATGTTTTATATTTTGAAAATTTGATTTATTGTAGACAAACAAATGAATTTGGCACAATAAATTCTTAAGATCTTAATATAAGGTATGGTGAAATGATATTTTGACTTATTGTAGACAAATTAAATTTTGGCACAATAAATACTTAATCCATCATAAAATTAAAGGGAAAATAATAATAATTTATATAATTAATATTTTGGGCAATAAATCTAAAAAAATGGTAAAAAGAATTTATTAAGTTTTATTTACTTCTAAGAGTGGATCCATAACTCTAACTAGCTCAATTTCATAGTTTCATTTAAATTAAGTTGTTTATATTTAAGTTTTAATTTCAATGTTTAGTTAAAATAAAATAAACAAATTAAATCTTTTCTCTGTGGATCGACCTCGGCCTCACCGAGTTATAATACAATAAGACACTCTTATACTTGGGAGTTAAAAAATTACTTTTAAGTTGTGTCAGTTTTGCAGGACTTTTCTCCATCCCATCCACCTGTTTCTTAAGTTTTTTTAATTCTACTTCAAGACTTGCCGACCCAGTACTAGCATTAGAGCCCTCTGACTCACGTTTCTTATATGGACGTTCTGAATTCAACTTGTGGCGCAAATCCTGCTTGATCTCCAGCACATGTCGGAGGTCCCTTAGGTGATCAATATGACTTGCATGAGTCTCAGCTCTTCTGGCTAATCTGGTAAGGTTGCTTTTCTGACGAACCCGTTGTAAGCCATTAGTGTTATCTTGTAGAGTATCTTGCATGCATTCTACAGCCTTTCTTCCTTCCATGGAGGCAGATTTAGGTTTGTTCTATGTTCCTAGTTCTCTATATACTGGAGAACCCTGGCCATATTCTACGTTAGATCAGCTACTTGTTGCGCGTAGGGGTGGGCATCGGATCGGATTCAGATTTAGCTAATAAACCGATCGAATATAATTTGTGTCATCCGATCGGATTTGATTCGGATTAGATCGGATTCGGATCGATCCGAACAATCCGATTGGATTATACTTATTAAAAAAATAAATTAAATAATTAAATATAAAAGCAGAATCCAATATTTCTTTAGATATTTCTACTCATCTTCATCATCAATATTTCTTCAAATCATCAACAATTTCAAGATCTAACACCTCTCAATAATAGTAGCCACAATGGCTGTCTCCTTCAACATCAACCATCATCGTCAAGCCTCATCTTCCTCACCCTCTCCCTTAGCCTCTTTCCCTCCCTCGTATGCTTCTCTCTCATTCTCCTCCATGTCCTCTCCATCCTCATCGTTGTTCCCTCCCTCTCAGTCGTTATATCTCCTCCAACAAGCACTACGCCACTGACATAGTCACCACTGTCCTTACCGGCATCTTCCAAAGCTCCATCTCTGTCACGATGCTTTCCTAACGGCACTGTCATTCTCAAACTCACTTGTATTCTCTTTAATTTGATCTTTTTCTTAGAATGGGTTGTGATTGCACTTTCTTGCTGATGTGCCATGCTTTTGTTGATGGAAGTAACGGTGGAGCCGCCAACGCCGATAGGTTTCAGAAGAAGAATCCAAAAGCATCATCCAAACTAGTCAAACTCACTCAAATCTGAACTCAATCCGAATCGATCCAAATCTGAATTTATCCAAAATTTCATCCGATCCGAACTATTTCGGATCGGAATGGATCAGATTTGATATTCAGATTGGAATTAGATGGATTTTTTTCTAATCCGAATTATCCGAAATCCGATCGGATTCATCCGAATTATCCGAAATCCGATCGGATTCATCCGAATTTGAAATTGCCCACCCCTAACTGCGCAAGTGGTGGATGTGGCCCAGCATTGCTACGCTGCCTTCTTGGTGGACTAGGAACTAGGGACAACCTGCTATTGTGGCTATGACTATACTAACTCATGATTACCGAGGGTTTGTTTCAATCTTAATAATAGTATTTTACATCGTCCCCACAGACGGCGCCAAATTGTTGACGTAGATTTCTGGTCAACTTAGAAAATTAATTTATGCGAAGGCGATGTAACAGAAAGATAAAGAGAATTAATGTGGTTCGGCCTTTAGTCTACGTCCATGAGCAGAGAAAGACAAATATTTTATTAAGATCGTACTTACAACTTGACTCCCTCTCTCTCTTTTTTATTTTTTTTTATCCCTTATACTATGAGAGACCTCTACTTTTATAGGCTTTTATAGATAAAGTCCTTTTCTAACTTGAACTTTATCTAACTCTCCTCTATCCTCTAGGATTTTAATTACAAAATATTTCTACCTTTTCATAAATTGTATCTGAGTCAAACTCTACTTAATTTGCTTTTAGGCCAAGCAATGCCCTTCTATTGTCTTCCAACGATTGCTCCTCTACTTGGACTTGACCCTTCTTGTGAGATTAATAATCTAGAACTGGGTCAAGGGCTGTTTGAAACTATGATTTCTATCATCCTCCACTCCTGCTTCCCATTCCTAAGGAGCCTAATTCTTGCTCCATGTTCCTGGGGGAACATGATTCCTGCTCCCTATTCTTGGGGAACATGGCTTCTAGGGGTCATCCTTAAGGGTATAATTCATGTTCCTATTCTGGGGGAGCATATAATCTGATGTCCATTCTCAAGGTAGAATTCATGCTCATCATTCTTGGGGGAGCACACTTTCTAGAGCCCATTCCTAGAGGTGGAATCTCTACTCCCCATTCTTGGGGGAGCATATTTTATGGGGCCTCATTCCGGAGGGTAGAATCTCTACTCTCAAGAATGAGAGAGCACACTTGCTGGGGCCCCATTCCTGGGGTAGAATCCCTGCTCCCCATTCTAGGGGAGCATATTTTCTGGGACCCATTCCTGGAGGTGGAATCTCTGCTCCCTATTCTTGGGGGAGCATATTTTATGGGGGCAACACTTTGCATTTTATTGACTACTTTATATTTTCTACAACAGTTAGTTATTGAAGAACTGCTACCATGCAATACCAAAATTCGGAAAGGTTATTTTGGTAGAACGTATAGTGCTAGAATCCCATGAGAGTGATAGTTTAAGCAAGAACATTTCAAGGCTTGACGTACATCTCTCCAATCTTATTTCCTGGAGCAAATGAGAGAATTCAAGGCCTTGGCAACAAGAGTTGGATTTGTAGATATTAAAGTTATATGACATGCCTATTGCTATTGGGTTATTGAATTTCACAAAGCGATCTAAGTATTATGAGCGCTGGTCATTTAATGGTTTGAATTTAAAAATAAAATAAAAAGAGGACTTGTCTGTCCATATTTTGTTTGTATTCACTTTATGCCTTCTCATGTGTTTCTTCCTAGCGCTTGCAAGCAAATGTGCTCACTTTGTTTCTCAAAAGATCTAGAAGAGGTTAAAAAAAAAAGAATCATAATTCTTCTCCGTATCTATTGTAATTTGATTTCTTTTATTAATAATATAGTTGCTTAAAATAAGTTATTATTCCCCCAAATCTAATTTCAATACTAGTAACTTCTGTCAACATAATCTATTCTCCTACATCGAGGAGTAGCATTCACCAATTAAGAGTACGATAATTATAACTTTTTTTTATATATAAAGGCAAAAAATTTACGGTTCGACCCTCTCGCAAATATTGATGGATTGAGAATTGTGTCGCCATTCATCAAGTTATAACATTTGTGACCCGTATATATTCGATCAAAAGATTATTTTGTCCCCACCACCAAGTATTGTTGCAAGTCTCCAAGAGCGTGGTCGGGTTGATTGCAGTGCAGCAGTAGCCTCTACCAAAACCCGAGTTTGATTCTTGGGGGTGATAAAGGAGGTAAAAAAAATATATTTGGGCTTGCCCACCCTCTTTAAAAAAAAAAAGGTCTAAGGTTGCAAAGCTAATGTGAAATGCACACAAATTGATTCAGAATTTTATTGGAATTAAATGAGCTTGACTTAAGATACTATGCCTCTTCATGCTATTCCATTAATTTTAAAAGTAATGGAGAATTATGCAAGCACGTACATTTATTTTAAAGGTTGATTTCGAATTATTTTCTTTGTGAACTGATTATCTTCAAATACTCTCTTATTTTTGAAAATCTCAATTTACTTCATATTTTTATTTAGAAGACCCAAAAGAAATTCATCAACTGATCCTCATTTTTCTCTTACTTTTTAAGGCAATTTGAAAATTTTAAAAATAACAGAAGATAATTAATTCATAAGGGCTAATCTGAAATTTGCCCTTTAAATAAAGATGCCCCTTGGGCCGAACCGCAAAAGATGACCCACACTGCCCTAGTCTAGACTTTGGACAGTTGCTCTCAAATAAAGATGTACGTTGGGCTGAACCGCAAAAGAAGACCCACACGGCCCATGTCTAGCCTTTGGACAGTAGCTTTAAGGGCCCAAGTACATTGCCTTCCCGTTCATCGAACTGTCAATGAACAAATCTAATTTCATTTTTCTCATTCACCGAAACATTTGCTTTCAAAGTGTAAAACTTCAAGATAATTGGTTAAAAATAACTTCAGCAATACATCAAATTCTAACTTGAAATTCTGATAAACCCATAAACAGTGACGGAAGCTAGAAACTTTGGTTGAAGGGGCCACGTACTTCAAAAGATGAAAATAAGTTAATCTGTTCATTTTTCAATAAGTTTATTCGTATTATATGAAAGTATCTAATCGAATAAGCCCTCGATACATACTGAAAAATCTTATGGAGGAATAAAAATGATGTATTATTGACTTTTGAAAAAATAAAACAAGATATTTATTTGTCTTTTAGGTGTAATTTAGCTGGTTATAGAAGTGCATTGTGTTGACTAAGTGAGAGACATGAGCTAATGAGAGACACGTGGGGACATCACTAATTTAACTCTCGGTGTCTATTAACTTTTGTATGATAATAAAAATTAGAGAAAGAGGGCCTCTTCAATATCCTAATTTTCTTTAATTCTCAATTTATTTGAGAAATGAGAGAGTTGAGAGCTGCAGATTGAGAGTGTATTGAGAGTTTTAACCTCTTGGTTTAGTGAGTGAAAAATTGGGTATATTGAGGTTTTGAATAGTGAGTTAAAATACTTTAATATTTGTAATCTCCATTTCACTAGTAAAGTTTTATACTTCTATGTTCGCCCTGGAGGTAGGTTAAAAGTCAAACCACTTAATTTCAGTGTCCTTGTGTGATCATTATTTCTCAATTTTACTTTAATTGTAAGTTTGCTTCACCCAATCAATTTACCATCACATTGTACCTCCTATCACTTGAGTTTAAGTTATAATATGAACAACTATTGGTGTTCAAAGGATGAAATCCCCATTCAAACCATAAAAATAATAATAATGATAAAATATTAGTTGAAAAGTTAAAGAAAGAAACTTTTAGAGAATTTGAAGAACAAAACACTAATTTTATAATAAAAAGCTCAAGAATATTATAAGAATAATTCACACACTCTTACAAATAACTTTTAAAAGATCTTTTGCTTCTTATGCTTTCTTCTCCTTACACTTGATACATACAACACAAATAACAAGGGTATTTATAATACCCAAAACTTAATTATAACTATACATATAAACTAAACAAATTTAATCACAACCACTCTTTTATTCTCAACCATCACACTATTATAAACCTAACTCATTTCATTTCACCTACTTCACCAACCACACCAATCACACCTATCTTACCTACCACAAGAAATTTCTATGAAGTGGGCTTGGATTTTTTCAAATTGGATCAAGTTTATGATCCAACAGAAACTACATATTATGCTAACATTTACGTTCTTTTCCTTTTTCAAAAGTTTTACGGGTGACAGGGTACCTCCCCGTCTCCTAATACTTCTGCCCCTGCCGATAGAAACAGTCGAATCCATCTGCTGATCAATGCTCGAATTTGTTTGAATTCGGCCTCTGAAATTGCTTGAGGGTGATGCAGCATTCAACTTGTTTAAAATGTCACCAACAATTTCTTCTACAAGTTTAGATTCAGGCCTTTCCAAATTGCGAAGAGTAAAACAAAAGTGAGTTAGATGTGAAAGCAAATATAACAAGATTAAAATACTCCTTTGGACTCTGTCGTGTCGTATATCTGTTTCGGTTAAAATCTACTTATGTACTGTTTGAAAAAATAGAACTAATTGAGTTTCAAGCTGTTAAGACTAGGCGGAGTATATACGGAATGAAAAATAACTAAAGCGAAATAGTATGAATTACCTGATCATAGATGAATCCCATCCGCATAGGTCGGATGCTTCCATCAAAGCCCCCCTCCATCTTTCCAACTTTTCTTTCGCACGCTTGGAATGCTGTTCGTGATTAACGAAAGCATCCTCGAAACTCCCGTCTGGCACCGTACGTCCGACGGACGTACGTGGTAGAAAATCGGGATAACGATTTGACCCTTCACTTTCTTGCACTCAATAATCTTTACAAGCTCATCTAGACAACTTTCGGAAGAAGCATAATTCTTTGAAAAGATTATTATCGAAATCCTTGATCCTTCGATTGCTTCGAACAGTGATGCCATGATATCGTGTCCTTTGTTAAGATCATCGTAAGTGAAGCTTTTGATTTTATTTCGGCGCAACGCGTGGTGGAGATGACTGGTAAAGTTATCGCCGGTATCCTCCCTTCTGAAATTGAGGAAGACATCGTATGATGACGACGACGATGATGATAATGAGGACATAGACAAAAAATGGGGATGCAAACTTAGAGCTGTGTGTATACAAATGGCTAAGCTATAGATCTTTCAAATTAAATGAATGAAATATGTATATAGTAGTCTTGAATCTTTATGGACCTTGCGCAAATCAAATAGAAGCTTGTGAGTTATATGGAGAATATATTAACAAAGCATAGATAGAATGAAATTAAAATTAAGAATATGAAAAAGATTGTGAATCAGCAGCATTGCCAATATGAAATGAAAAGAAGTTATAGTTAGTACATATATAAGAAAAGAATGCAAGTGAAACATACATGAAACTGATTTGATTTATTGGATTTGAATCCAATTGCTGGCTGATTGAGTGTTCGTACTTGAGTTTAAAGTGTAGGATCTTTAGTAGAATAGAACTCTTATTCCAAAATGAAAAATGATTTTTATTTCAGAAAAGAACAAGTTATATTCTAATTTGAATCAGTTTAGACAAACACTCAATATATATATAGCAAAGTTAATTTGACTCGAACTGAAACTCCACTTTAAAAAAAGATACGGCTTAAAATTCTAATCCAAATCGAATTTGTAATCTTTGCAACTATTCTCAATTTTTTACAAGCTTTTTCAGTAATTATTTCATCAACCAATATCAATTCGTTTGGCAATTCAATTTAAGTTTCTGGGTTTGGTTACGAGTTATGACAATATTGCTGATATATATTTAGCCCATGAGTTTCTATGTTAGCCAATTTTTGTAAGTTTTGCTGCATCCTTTTTATGTAATTAACCAATTCTCATCAAGTTTCTGGGTTTGTTGCGGATGCTTTAGTTACTTTGCACTTTGTCTTACTAGTTTTTTTTTTGTATTAATTGAAGATTTTTTGCAGGAACTATGTTGTTATCTTGAGTTTTTTAGATTCTGATTTAATGAAATTTTTTTTAAAAATATTTAAATAAAGAGGGCTGATCTAATGTGCACCTCGTGCAGCTTATGATGTGTGATGGGATGCATGTCATGATCTCGTTGGTGATATTGTGGAGCCCATAATACAACCACGAATAAGATCATGATATGCGTGCTACTGTATATCTTATGATGCGAGATGGGATGAGTATGATATTACTGGTGAAACTATGGAGCGCACAAAACATCCACGAATAATATTCTTACTCACGTCCTATCGCACCATAAGATGCGCGACGGCGCACATCAATCATAATTCATTTAAACAACTTTTTAATCAATTTTTATAATATATTTTAAAATTATGCATGTTAAAAAGGAAATTAAATTTTTATTTAATTTTTTATGCACACTGTTATTGAAATTTTACATCAATATGAATCTTATAATAATAAACAAAATTTATTTATTTTTTTGGTTACCATTCAAAAATGAATTTAGTTTTTTTTTTCAATTTGTCATAATATCTTAATATAAAGTTAAAAATATAGATTATATGTACTATTGAAAATATCAATTTTTTTTAAACTTGTAAAATCTCAAAAGCTCAATATTGAAGGAGTATTATCAATTCAAATCATATTACATTACATTATATGTAACATATAGTAATACTTGAGTTACCATTCAAAATAAAAAAGTTAAAACTGATGGGTGTCGAAACAAAAATACATTCCTACTCTAAATAAATTGTGTATAGTGATTGAGCAGGGTCGTGTCCACAGAGATCGGTAATTATTTAAATCCTTTTGAAACATAAAACGTAAAATGGGGGAATTGTAGACAATAATAAAAATCAAATTAAATAACAAGAATGCAAATTAAAGTTGTAATTCAAATTGGAGAAAGCTTTGGTTGAAGGAATTAACTTAGCTTGATTTGACTACTGATCATTGTTTCAAATATAGATTATTATTACTCATGAATAGACCGGTTATAGCTACTGAGACCCTCTAATAGTCAATCTCTCCTTAACTAGTCGATAACCAAGGTACGACCGTTGGTTATTTCCCTAATCAATAGACAACCCTAGATACGATCATAGGATTTAATCAATTGACAGCCTGAAAAACCAGAGAGACCCAAATCCTAATCAACACATATGATGATTCATTTAAATTAGATTGTTTATTCTCACAACACAACTCTCTGCTATGTTATTTGTCACAAACATTAAATTCTTCATACGATGAATCCTTTAATTGACAATAGATTAAGTTGATAATTAAATAGTGGCCAATTACCTAATTAACAAACATAATCATGAAAATAATTCAGAGAATAAACAAATACCCAAAAAGCAATAAAACAAATTAAAGCACAAGAAAGATCTCACAGTAGTGATGAATCAAAGCTTCATTAACCTTCAACCAGAAAAATAAGTTTAGTTCTTCATAAAGAGAAGAGAAAATATTAAATCTAGGGTTTCTTTCTTTTTCTCCAATCCAAAAATCCCCCTTTTTTCACAATAGATTCCTCCCTTAAATACTCTCTCTCTCTTCTCCTCTAGAATTCTATTTAAAATAAAATACTAATATCTGAAATATTAAATTCGTAATTACAAAAATAACCAAAAATACAAAATACGTTAAACTAAAAACTGCAGGTTCGCAGTTGACAGCACGCGCCCACGCCTTATTAACAAAGTTCTTCTGCCGCTCATAATTTCTCCAAAAGAACAATCATCTTTAAACATCATCTTATAGCTCAATTTTATCACAAATCAATAGAATTGTACCTACAAAAGTAAAACACAAGTAAATCATTATTATTAAGTGCAAAACATCGATATTAAGGGAAGTAAACAATGCAAAATTAGTGCATAAATTGCACTCTGACAAAAACATATAAAATATTAAATAAATTATCATAAGTGACAAATCATAGATTTAGTGTCAGTTCGTTAATACTCTACCTTTTAAAATAATTTTTGTTCTGTACTATAAAAATAATCAGCTGTGAAGAAAATCAGTTAAACGTTTGATAAAATTTATTTTTAAAAGTAGCTGTATTTGTTAAATAAATTTTACTGTTAAATTTTTATAAGAATGTAAATAACTGAATCGGATATATTGTTTAATAAAATTTATTTCAACATTTATAAACATGTATTTAAAATATTTTTTAATTGTGTACATATAATAATTGATAACTAAAATAAATATTTTATATTATTAATTTTTTTATCTCATTATAATTGATAATAAGAATTTTAAGTTAATAATTTTATTACCTAATTAATAAAGATAATTTTAGATTTATAATATGTATAAAGATATATATGAATTATATTTAACATAAAATTGATTTTTAAAATTAAATTTTAAAAAATTACTCCTACTTTCTTTTTCAAAATATACTACAAGATAAAGTGATTTTGTTAAAAATAATTTTAAAAAAATATTCAAATATTAAAATTAATTTTTAACTTTTTAAAATTACATTTTTTAAGTATTCGTATCTCAAATGATCTGCATCACATATAACATAGTGATCCTACTAATTCCCTCATTTAAACCAAAAACTCCATTGTTCAAATTCTGGTTTAAAATTATTTCTATGCCCCGCCAATTTGTGCTGCCTACGCCGGAGAGTCTGCAACCCCCGCCAACGCTCCAAGGTTTTTATTTACTTTTTTTTTGGGTTAAACTCGTTGTTCTAACTTAATTTATTTTTATTTAAAATTCGTGCTTAATGTTTTGATTAGTGTGAAGAATTTCCCCAACCAACCAGACCCTATGTGACTCTTCTAGGTTTAGTTGATGAATTATCCAAAAAGTTAGAATTTTGTTATTTGTATCTGAATATGGATATAGTTTTTCAACATACAGCAGTATATCTTGGAAGAAATAACTTGCTTTCTCCTTGTTTTCGAATGTTGGATTGCCTACTGAACTCATTTATCCTTACATCAAATTGTCTATTTTTTTTTTTAATTCTACTGTGCAGGAATCCTAGTTGCTGTGCTGTCTAATTCTGCTCTTGATCCTTTATTTGTATTTAATCCCGTAATGGGCTCCAGCCTAAAGCAACAGATCTCTTCACTCCGCTTGTGCTTGTGGCGGAGTAAGTCTATATCAGTAAGAAAAATAATATATGACTATATGTGCATGTTCTTCATACAAGATACCCGTATCAACATTTTGACCTGAGATTAATTGAATGGATGGGATAGTTTGTATTGGGAGTTTGTTTCTGTATTAGTAATTACTAGTACTCTCTTATGTAGAGAATTGAATTTTGTTTTCTATATACGGAGAAATTAAACTGGCTGTTTGTTTCTTTTCTCCAGTCGTTGCTAGTGCTTTAGCTGCTTCCCCTAAAGCAGGTAATGATTGTTTCCTTTGTACTTGCCATCAATGTTTTTCGTAGATGAAATTGTTGTTATTCACATATTTATGAACAACTCATTTTAAGTTATTATCTCTGACAAAAAGTGATGTCTAACATGCATCTATATCAAAATGATACGTGAGTGGGTATGCATCCCAACTTGATAGTTTGTGGAGTTTTCTCTACTTCCAATAACATCGGGGGAAATTTTAAAGAACCCTTAAAATTAGTGAAGCACATGACAGTCTAGAAGATTATCGTTGATCCATGAACAGAACAGTGTTTTCACACATCTCCCATTTGATCTTATTTACTTGACAGAGAGCTGGAGTGGACAAGAAACGTGGGATGCTCTTCTTTGATCTCCTAACCCCCCCCCCCCCCCCCAAAAAAAA
>MKYO02026037.1:161409-231193 GCA_002013955.2 Citrus medica | reverse complement strand
CCCACCCAACAAAAACACCAAAAGGTTTGCTGACATACTTTGCATTGGAAGTTATTCAGATATATTGACTGCCTTGTTTGTGGTGGCCGCTCATCCAATCATAAAAGTGTTGCACACACACACAACAGAATCCCTAATGGAATTTTGAATTATAGAAAACTATCATGAAAAACTTTCAATGTGTGTCCCACCATGTTTGAAAGAGATTATTAGCATACTGAAAGAAGCTTTACTGTATAGTGATGAGGATAGGATTTTGCATCATTGGATTACTATAATTTTTTAGTATGTCAGTAATTTTTACCTTGTTGCCATGGAATTCTCTCATCTGGGAGTTTTATTCAGGTGTGTCAGGAATTGAGATAAGCACAACGTGTGTTGGTAACTACATTTTCTTGTGAAGTACATTTCCTTTCTATTATCAGTTTCTTGTGTTGTCCCTTTTGTCTTTTTCTTTTTTGTTTGTGTGTCTTCTGCGGATGGCAAACAGCCATAACAAACCTCATTTTTCCAAGAGATGACATTACTAGAAAAATGGGCTTTACTGACACTTCGTTACTGACACTTTGCAAAAAGTGTCAGTACTTATGTACATATGCACCATTTTCCGCTTTTGACAAATAGGAATCAGAGATTAATGATACTAGGGTGTCAGTAAACTAAACATAAAAAATCACTAACACTAAAGTATCAATGATAAAAAAAATTCATAAAAATTTTGTTTTAGCTCCAACTCGAACCTGGGAGCTCTAAGATTTAAAGCTTTAATGTTTGGAGCACAAACCATCAAATCTCGATGAGTCAAAGTCATAATAATATTTAAATTATTAAAAAATGAAAATATAAATAACAATAACATAAAACACACTTGTTCTCCCCATCTAGACTATATCGACTGTCTCTATCTTGCTTTCATCGTTCACTTTCGCTTTCGTTTTTCTCTTCTCGATCTCTTCTGTTTTGCACTATCCATTTACAAATTAAATTCAATTAATTTAGATAGATAATGAAAACCTAAAACTCTGATTCGTTTTTCCATTTTCCCCAAATTGAAACACAAACCAAAACCCTAATCGCTTGTTATCGAAGGGGTTTTTCTCCAACTTAACCATCCAGTGCCTATACTAGGCAAGCAAGTAAAAGCCATCGTCAAGGGGTGAAGTGGCACCATCGGTTCGGTATTCAGGTAATCTCATTCTCCCTGACAAGTTAAGTCCAGAGAAAGAACTGTAGAGGAGGTTATCAGCTGGTAATGGTAGAATGTTTTATTTTTTGTGCAATTTAATTATTGGGTTTGTTTTAATTTGGCTTATGAATAATATTTTTGAATTTTTATTTTTGGGTTGTTTCAGATATTCAGAAATTGAACAGTCGTGCAACCCTGGTGGGTTTTGTTTTCCAAATCTTTTTTTTTTTTTATTCGTAACTTGAAATTTTTGTTCTTATTTTTCTATATCTTCACTCACATGCAGTCCAAAAATACAGGCATTTTAAGTGGTGCATTACTTAAACTCAAAACACTTGCTGCTGCGACTCTGTTTTTTCTGCCACATTTGAGGTCAGTTTCAAACTTTTGTGCATGTGATTTACTGTCATTGTTATTTAAAACTAAGAATGTGCATTTTTTTTAGTTTCTGAAATAAACTGTTAGCTCTGTTTCTTAACTTTGAGCAATAAGTTAGTTGATTTTGAATGTACTAAAATATGAAATTTGATTTTAGCTTTTGCCTTTGTGATTAGGAGATGATTGTTTGGGTGTTATATTGGCTGAATGACTGTGTATTTAGTGGTTACAAACTATTTACATCTCTGTTTCATGTAAAGAGAGGCAAATTTTGTTATATAATCCTACTTGTTTATTTATTCTGTTTTGGTTGGACGATTTGTAATAGAGACGATGACTATGATATGAATTAATTAAGTTCGTGGTTGTGAGTATTTTAAGATTGTATAAAGTTGATGATTTGTGTTTGATTCAATAAAGAAATGCTTGTTTTAAAGTAGTTCTGCATGTTGTATTTGAAGTTAAAAAATGATTTATAGAATCTTAAAAACTGGCTTGCAAAGTGGTATGAAGACATTATTTATTTGAACTCTTAACTTTTGTTAGTTACTTGACTTATGAATTAGTTCGACTACTTAAAAAGCCATTAGCACCCATCTTACCTATTAATCTCCTATTTAAGTTTCAAAACTTATTTTGTTTCAATTTCAGGATTTTGTCTAAATTATTATTATAATTAATGATTTATAGGGCTATTAATGATTTTCCAGAATTATAAGTTTATTATTACAACTATAATCATAATAACATTGAACTTTAAATTAATCATGCAATTTAATTAAACTTAAACTGACATTACATATGTGAACAGGTAAAATATTTGAAATGGACAGAAGTTGGATAACTTGTGATAGATTGTCTGTAGAGTATCGTTCTGGAGTTGCTGATTTCTTAGATTTTGCCATTTTGAATGCTGAAAATCGAATGTCAATTAGATGTCCTTGCACCTTTTGTTGTAATATGGAGTTTCATACTCCTCAACAAGTGAAGGATCATTTATTTGAAAAAGGTTTTCTCCCAAGATATATTGTTTGGACTTGGCATGGTGAGACTGACTCTAAATCTACATTTACAAACTGTGAAGACCATTCACATAGTCAAAGATTTAGATGTCATGATTACAGTAATATAATTGACATGGTCGAAGATGCTTACGAGCATTGTGATAGAGATCCTAGTTCTTTTAAGGATATGCTTGAAGATGCTGAAAAGCCTTTGTACCCGGGTGCAAAACATTCAAAGTTATCTAGTTTAATGAGACTTTACAATGTGAAAGGGAACTATGGGTGGTCCGATAAAGGGTTTTCTGCTTTGTTAGAAGTCCTTGCTGATATTTTGCCAAATAATAATACTCTACCTATGTCAATGTACGAGGTTAAGAAAACAATGAATGTGCTAGGCTTAGAGTATGAAAAAATACATGCATGTCCAAATGACTGCATTTTGTATAGGAATGAATTTGCTGATCTTGCTGAATGCCCAAATTGTGGAGCATCTAGGTATCAAAAAAAAAAAGATAGCTCAACAAAATTTAGGAAAGGGGTTCCTAAAAAGGTATTATGGTATTTTCCACCTATTCCTAGGTTGAAAAGATTGTTTCAATCACCACAAACAGCTCAAAATTTAACATGGCATGCTAATAAAAGAATTAGAGATGGCAAACTTCGCCACCCAGCAGACTCACCAGCCTGGCAACTAATTGACAATAAGTGGCCAAAATTTGCACAAGAACCTAGAAATCTCTGTTTAGCTCTCTCAACTGATGGGGTTAACCCACATAGTACACTTAGCACTACTTATAGTTGTTGGCCTGTTATATTAATAACATATAATCTTCCTCCATGGTTGTGTATGAAGAGAAAGTTTTTGATGTTGTCACTTTTGATATCTGGCCCTAAACAACCTGGAAATGATCTAGATGTATACCTAGCACCTTTGATTGAGGACTTAAAAACTCTATGGGATGTAGGTATTGATGTTTATGATTCTTATAGAAAAGAAACCTTTAATTTACGGGCTGTCTTGATGTGGACAATTAGTGACTTTCCAGCATACGGAAACCTCTCTGGTTGTACTGTTAAGGGCTATTATGCTTGCCCAATTTGTGGGATAGACACTTGTGCATGTTGGCTACCACATAGTAGGAAAATGTCATATATGGGCCATCGCCGCTTTCTACCACTCGGTCACCTATTTCGGAAACTGAAAAAGGTTTTTAATGGGAAGCAAGAGTGGAATGAGCCTCCTAAAACTTTGTCTGGTGAGGAAATCTTTAATATGGTGGAAGATATAGATATTAAGTTCGGGAAAAAGAAGGCCAAAAAGCGGAAACATGATGGCGGTGGCGGCGGTGGTGGTGATGAGAACATAACTGAAAAATTGTACAAAAAAAAGTCAATCTTTTTTTAGTTAGATTATTGGAAGCATTTATTAGTTCGCCATCAATTAGATGTGATGCACATTGAAAAAAATGTGTGCGAAAACATATATGGCACATTACTTCATCAACCAGGCAAAACAAAAGATGGGATTAATGCTAGAAAAGATCTTGAGTCTTTGAAGATCAGGGGAAAACTAGTTCCTGATGAAACAAAAAAAAAAAACAAAGTCCTACCTCCAGCTCCTTATACTTTGAGTAAAAAAGAAAAAAAACAGTTTTGTGAAACCTTGCTGAGTGTGAAAGTCCCTGATGGGTATTCTTCCAATGTCCAAAACCTTGTTTCAATAGATGATTGTCGGCTTCAAGGCCTTAAGTCCCATGACTGTCATACTTTGATGCAACAATTTCTACCACTAGCCATTCGAAACTGTTTGCCTATAAATGTGAGAACGACCATAATCAGGATGTGCTTTTTTTTTAATACATTGTGCTGTAAAGTGGTCGATCCTCATATTCTTGACCAATTGCAAAAGGAACTTGTAATCACTTTATGCTTACTGCAGCAGTACTTCCCACCTAGCTTCTTTGACATAATAATCCATTTAACAGTCCACTTAGTTGAACAAGTTAGGTTATGTGGGCCTGTTTATCTTCGATGGATGTATCCTTTTGAGAGACAAATGAAAACTCTCAAGGATTATGTTCGTAATCGCTACCGCCCTGAGGGTTGTATTGTACAAAGTTATATTGCAGAAGAAGCACTTGCATTTTGTGCTGAGTACCTCTCAAATTGTGATGTTATTGGGCTGCCTACTGGTTTTCCAACTGATTTATCTATCGAAAAGCCTTTGGGAGGTGCAAACATAAAGGTGGTTGATGATCCTTTGTTGGCACAAGCACACCGGTGTGTTCTAATGAACACCCCTGAAATTCAAATATATATCGAGTAAGTTGTTAATTTTTCAAAAAAATATTACTATTGTATTATTAGATTAATATACTAGTTTTTAAATCTTAATATGTTTCACTGTAGGGAGCATATGCATTATTTGGCATCAAGAAACCCCTATAAGGCAAAAACAAATCTGTGGTTGCAAAATGAACACATACGAACATTTTCTGGTTGGTTACAAGCAAAGGTTAGAATTACTTAACTAAATACAATATAGGATATAAACTTAACAAGATTTTTCTACATGTTACTAATTACTGTACTTGTTAATTTAATTTATAGGTGGCACATGATAAAGCAAATAATGTGCCGATTGACGAAATAGTGTGCTGGTTAGCAAACAAACCACGCTCAAGCGTGGTGACCTTCTCTGGCTATGAGATAAATGGCTTCAATTTTACAACGAGGGACCGGGACTGTAATCGTGTGACCCAAAATAGTGGTGTTAGGGTTGTTGCTAACACTCTACAGATTTCAAGCTCAAAAGATAAAAGTCCTCATTTTGGAGACATGACGTTTTATGGAGTCATTGATGAGATTTGGCAGCTTGATTATCTAATGGTTAAAAAAACACTTTTCAAGTGTGATTGGGTAGATGATAGAGGGGTTTGCACTGACAATTTAGGTTTCACTGTAGTTGATTTAAATCGGATTGGCTATAAATCTGATTGCTTTATTCTGGCTTGTCATGCAAAGCAAGTATTTTATGTAAAGGACCAGCTAGATAATAATAAATCAATAGTTTGTTCAGTGACCGACAAAGCTTATAAGTTAAATGGGGAAAGATGTGAAGACGTGGATGTATTTTCTCCATTATCTAACAAACTTCCAGTATGTGAGTTGGACGAGAAAGATGATGAAGGAATTTATGACAGAAAAGATTGTGATGCTATTCCAATAGATATTGATTTAGAAAATCAGTGAATGCATTATTGTAGTTAGTTTCCAGCACTAATTTTCACAGTTTTCCAGTAAGTGATTTATTTATTTCTTTATATGCTATTGCTCTTGTATTAACTTATTTATCTAAATGATATACTTATTTATTTTAATCATTTTCAGGATTGTAGGAGATGGCTGACGATGTTGAGTTCACTCTTCCGGAGCTCGACGGAAGACCAAGGAGAAGAAAACAAACAAAAAAAAAGGTTTGCAAAAACAAGAAGTTAGTCATGAAGCTGCAATTGAGTACAATTCTTATGGTGTTCCAGTTGGAAAGGGAAGAAATGATCTTAGGAGTTACATTGGAGTCATTGTACGTGAAACAATTTCAATTTTACTTGATGATTGGAGGCGTGTGCCACTGGAGATGAAGGAAACTTTATGGGTTCATTTTCAGGTTTTGTTTTCTTATTTCATAGTATGTTTAAAGATTTTATATAACTTCCAGATTTTTTTAAAGTTGTTTCTAATCTATGCTATTGGTTGACAGAAAAAATTCAAATTGAGCTTGAAATGCAAAAGCCAAGTATTAAAGTGGATGGGGGTTGCATCAAGAAACTTTCGATGTGAACTGGCATCTGAATTCGTTCTACCTAACAAGGACGATCGAAAGTCACTAAGGTTGCCTCCTATTGAATATCCGAGCATTAAAAAAGAAGATTGGAAACTTTTTGTTGACAAAGTTTTGTCTGAACAATTTCAGGTGTGTTGTTTGTTAATATTACCTGATTTAATTGTTGGTAGTTACTAATAATCAGTGGTAACTTTTTGTTCTTCATATAAACTGTTTGTGCAGGAAAAAAGTAAGAAGGCAAAAGACAAAAGAGCAAAGAATGTCTACAACCATCGCTTGGGTAGCACAGGATATGGTGGCATGTTGTATAGAAAAGTAAGTGTGGTAATATGGAGTAATTACAGTAACATAAGTAATCTAATGCGTATAATATAATAGAATCAATTATTTATGCTTTATGTCACCTTGTAATAGAAAAAGGAGAGTGGAGTTTCTGAGCGGGAGATTGATCGCAGTGAAGCTTGGTTAATGGCACGAGCAGACCGAGATGGCAAATATGCTTCTGATGTGACGCCAATTGCTGAGAAAATAGTAAGTCACTTGTATACTTAATTCTTATGAATTTTCTTTATAATATGTGTGTGGGGGGGTAGATATTAACGTACATATATACTGCTTTTTGTAATAATTGTATGGCAACATTTACAATTGACAGAAACTCAGTAAGATTTCATCAGAACTTATTTTTTCGCATATTAAAAGGTTAAAACTTGTTTGAGGTGTTGTCTTGTAATATTTTCTGTAGTTTCAATTTGAACTGTATATGGATTTGCTCTTTGTTAAAGATTTAAGAAGGATATTAATTTAGTTTAGCTGTTGTCTTGTACTCGTAATTGCGGATTTACAATATATTTTTTTGTAGAATGAGCTGAAGAGTCAGGTTGAACAAGGAACATTCCAATCACAAGGGTCATATGACATTTTAGGTGAAGCTATTCAGAAGCAGCCAAATGGAAGTAGGGTGCAAGGAGTGGGGCAATTCGTCACCCCATCTATGTACTTTCATGTCCCCGATGCCACTGAGTTAGCAAGAGAAAGAAAGATGTATCAAGAGAGTTTCCAATTCATGTCTGCTCAATTAGAACGCATGAATGCAAGGTTAAATGCATACAGCAATACTGAAGTTGGAAGTTCTAACTTTCCTAAGCCCAAAACTTCCACTGGTGTTCAGATTGACAATGATCAACAATCCCCTGAAACTCTTGGAAAAAGAAAGGTATATGGCCTGTTACATGTCATTATTTTATTTCCATTTGTATATGCATGTATTACTACTAATGGAATGTATTTTGATTATTGCATAGGCTGATTTCCCATCGGGTAAGTCGACTCCAAAATCTGTGAAGAGTAAAATCAAGGACAGTCCCACCACAATTTCCCAACCATCTCCTCAACAAACCCCCGAAAAAGTAGAGTGTGAAATTACTTCAAAGCCCACACCGAGAAGATCTCCTCGACTAACTCCTAAAGTACTAGATAGGCAGTTCTCCTATCATGACAAAGTACCCAACAAAGAACCACCAGTCATCAGACCAGCAGAAGTAGCCAACAAAGAACCACCAGTCATCAGACCAGCAGAAGTAGCCAAAAAAGAACCCAGAGTCACCATACCAGCAGAAGTAGCCAAAAAAGAAACCAGAGTCATCATACCAGCAGAAGTAGCCAAAAAAGAACCCAGAGTCATCATACCAGCAGAAGTAGCCAAAAAAGAAACCAGAGTCATCATACCAGCAGAAGTAGCCAAAAAAGAACCCAGAGTCATCATACCAGCAGAAGTAGCCAAAAAAGAAACCAGAGTCATCAGACCAGCAGAAATAGCCAAAAAAGAACCCCGAGTCATCAGACCAGCAGCAAAAGACCTCAATGTACGTGTGAAGAATACACGGGCAGCAGCACGATCAAGAAAGAATGACAAGAGTGAATATATGAACATGTTTACCATGTTCATCGAGAATTCTTTACCTCGGTTGATCAGGATTCGGCATGACACAGCAACCTTTGCTGAAATTTGGGAAACACACTTGGACAAAATGATTTGTGCTGAAATCATCGAGTTTAAAGAGGTCTCAAACTGCATCATTAACATATGGATCAAGTACGGTAAATCATAACTTATGTTTTAGTAAACTTGGCCCTATTATTTTGTTTCCTATATTCAAACTTACTTCGTTATATATATTTGTTTCCTCTTAGACACCTGTATGAGGAGATGGAGAGCAATGGAAGTACTAAACCAGTTCAGTTTGGGCTTTTTGAGAAGCTATATCCAAGGGTCAGTTTCAAAGACAGGACTCAATACATTTCAAAACTGTTAGGCTTGGCAGAATTGGGACAAGTCATCGTATTCCCGTATAACCCTGGGTATAACCTTTTTCATTTGCTAGTTATATTCTTTAATTTGTAGATTAATCACTTTTACTTGTAATTCATGTGTGAGAACAATTTTTACTTTGTTTAGTGCCCACTGGGTGTTATTGGCAATTGATATGGTGAGACGTACAACCTATTACCTTGATCCTTTGGAAGGTAGTCCTGATGAAGAGCTAATGCAGATTGTCAATCAGTTAAGTTTGTTATTTGTATCTTTGATCATGCTATTTTATTTTTATGTCTTATGCTAATTATTTGCTAACGTTAGCTATGTCTCTTAATTGTAGGGGGATTCGAATACATCAGAGTTTAAATTCTGATACAAAGGCCAATGTTCAATGGATACCTGTCAAGGTAAAAATCAGACAAACCTAACTAATTATTGTTAACGTACAGTAAAAAATTAATGTAATTTTGATCTTGCAGTGTCCGAGGCAGCCGAGCCAGCCGAGCAACTTTGAATGTGGTTACTATGTGATGAAATACATGCAAGATATCATCACAAATGTGAACGTTCTGAAAAATAATGTAAGTATTGAAAATGATTTTTACAATACTGTATCATATTGTTTTAATTTATTGTGAAATGAATCAGCTCAAACACCTGTGTGCTTCTTTACAGTTATCTTTTTATTGCGTATTGTATGCATTTTATAAACTGTGAGGGTACTTATAATGGTGACTATGTTGCATACTGTTGAATAGATTATATGAATATCCATATAGACATGAATTAGGATTTGGGATATACACAATGTACTGCATATCCCAACACAAAACAATTGTTTGGGTTGCAAAGTAGTTGTTAGTGGGGATGTGCTATGGTGTCGTTGCTTGTACTTTACTTTGATGAGGATAAGTTGTCATCCTAATTAAGGTTTTGTATCTATATCCATATTTGTATTAAATCGCGTACTGTTGGGGTTCACAAGTTGTTTTTTTTTTTGAATTACCATGATCAGGATGTTCAGTATTTACCTATATAATTTTGGATAAAACAGTAACATTGTTGGAGTTTATTTGTTGGCTTTAATTGTTAACACACAAATGTATTTAAATGAATGATAATTAAGTAGTTTAGTCAAGGATTTTCGGTGAATAACTTGTTGTTTTCAAATTAAAGTTCAAGGGAGTTGAGGAATACACTGTCAAGGACCTCTCGCGACTTCGTGATCAGTGGGCTACATATGTTGCCAAGTTAATTACAGCCTACAATCGCGAGGTAACATACAAGTAATTTATGATTATTTTTCCTTAAAACAAATCTGTGACTTATTTTTTGTGGTGTGCTAATTGATTTTATATACTTGTAGGTGGAAAAAAAATGAAGGCATATGCGGACTCCAAAATCAGTGACATTGTTATCTATTTTTTCTTCTTGGCTAAATTTTCCGAAATTAATTTAGTACTTTATCGTGTATACTACTTGTTCAAAGCTTAATTTAGTACTTGAACTTGTTTTTTACCCCCAAACAATGATGTATTTGAACTATTTTAATTTAACTGATGTATTTGAAATGTGTATTATGTGAATTGCATTACAAGATTTGGTATGTTTAATATATTTTGGGTTTATTTTAATTGTAAAATAAACATGAATAATGTGATTAAAAAAAATAAAACACAACCGGTATAGCACCGTTAATACTGACACTAATTATTTAAATGACGATAAGAATTTTTTATGTTACTGTGTTAGTGGATTCCTGATAGTCACATAAATCAGTGACATGTAAATAGTATCATTAAATGCTAACGCGATTGAGTCACTATCCTTGTGACTCTCTAGTGACACAAAATACTGACATAGAAATAGTATCAACTGATACTAACATCATAGTATCACTATGGTGGTGATACTATAGTGACACAAAATACTGACGCAAAAATCACTGACACCAAAGATTAGTGTTAGTGTGTTCTGGCTTGAGCATTA
This sequence comes from Citrus medica, assembly GCA_002013955.2. Classification (NCBI taxonomy): domain Eukaryota; kingdom Viridiplantae; phylum Streptophyta; class Magnoliopsida; order Sapindales; family Rutaceae; genus Citrus; species Citrus medica. Next base: position 220,475 of record MKYO02026037.1, on the reverse strand, counting down.
CTGACACAATTAACAAGTGTCAGCAAAAGTAATTACTGACACTAAATTGGTGTCAGTAAAGCCCATTTTTCTAGTAGTGTGTGTTCAACATGTGTAAACAACCTCACCACCAATAAGATGATGATGATGAGAATGAGGAGATTGATCTCATCGAGCCAATCATTGAGGAACACATTCAAGATGAGAATTTTACAAACTCTACGGAAATTTATTTTACTGGTTCTTTTGAATCAAGTAAGGAATTAGATTGTGATACTGCTAACATATGCCCTACACTTGATTCTATGCAGGTACTTACAGGTGACGATGACCAATTAAACTTTGAAGATAGGGTACAACTTGAAGAACCAAACAAAGAGGAAGTACCAGAGCTCGAATTAAAGCCCTTACCAGAAGAATTAAAGTATGCCTATCTTAGAAAGCACCAGACATATCCGGTGGTAATTTCTTCCTAGCTCATGCATGATAGAGAAAGTAAGTTGTTATCTGTACTAAAAAGGCATAAAACTACATTTGGTTGAACCTTAAAAGACATAAAAGGTATTAATCCTTTAATTTGCACATATCGAATACACTTAGAGGAAAATGTCAAAACAACCCGTCGACCATAAAGAAGACTAAACCCTCATATGAAAGAAGTGGTAAAGAATTAAGTCCTTAAAGTACTAGATATAGGAATTATCTACCCTATCTCTGATAGTAAATGGGTAAGTTCAACACAAGTAGTACCAAAGAAATCTAGAATAATTGTTGTAAAAAATGAAAAAGGTGAACCAATCCCAACACGAATTCCATCTAGTTGGAGCATGTGCATTGATTATAGAAAATTAAATGATGCCACTAGAAAATATCATTTTCTCCTTCCATTTCTACACCAAATTCTCGAAAGAGTAGCTGGACATCCCTACTACTGCTTTATTGATGGCTACTCTGGCTATTATCAAATCTCTATAGCCTTAGAAGACCAAGAAAAGACCACATTCACATGCCCATTTGGAACATTTGCATTTAGGAGAATGCCCTTTGGACTTTGTAATGCTCCTGCAACATTTCAAAGGTGCATGTTAAGCATTTTTAGTGACATGTTTGAAAATTGTCTAGAGGTTTTTATGGATGATTTAACTGTATTTGGTAATTCTTTTGATACATGTCTTGATAATCTAGAAAAAGTTTTGGAAAGGTGAAAAGAAAAATGACTAGTTTTAAATTGGGAAAAATGTCATTTCATGACCACTTCTGGAATTATTTTGGGCCATATTGTGTCTTCAAAAGAAATTTAAGTTGACAAAGTCAAAGTTGAAGCCATTTCAAATTACCCTCACCAAAGACAATTAGAGAAGTCCGTTCTTTTTTAGGACATGCAGGATTTTATAGGAGGTTTATAAAAGACTTTAGTGTCATATCTAGATCACTTTGTAACCTTCTAATAAAAGACACACCTTTTTGTTAACATATATGTTTTCATAATATTGATTTTGATGATAACAAACAAGATTAAGAATAATCAATCTTTTAAGCTCAAATTATTTTTTATTCTTTTTAATAAATCATTATTTTCACATTATAAACGTTTCATATTTAATGAAAAATGATTTTATGAAATTAGTTGTTTTTCAAGTTTATGATTTAATTGAAAGAATTTTGAAAACTTTGAAATCAACAAATATTGCTTGAAATTTTGGACAACTTATTTGAAAAGTGTCATAACATTTTAGGCTATATCATAATTTTAAAAAGTTTTGGGATTAACAAAGCATTACTTAGAAATTCTGAAATTGGACCTATTTGTAAAGTTTCATAATATTTTGGGGCATAATACAGTTTTATAAAGTTTTGGGGTCAAAGTATAATTTTAAAAAATAGTGCACTATACAGGTTACTGTAGCAAGCGGCTTACCGGATGTGAAAAACCGGCAAGCCGGATGTTGGGCAGAATGTATTCGAATTGAAAGCGGCTTACCGGATATGGTTAAACGGCAAACCGGATTTTAGGCAGTAAGCTTCTGGAGCATAAACGGCTTACCGGATTTCGCAAGCGGCAAGCCGAATATTTTGAAATTCAAAATTTTGCCTTAACGGTAACATTAAGCAGTTAACCGGATGTCCATAAACGGCAAGCCGGTTATGACCAAAATGTGCATAACGACTAGTTTTTGAGCTCAAACTATATAAACTCAAAACTAATTCATTTTTGGTAATCCAAGCAAGCATAAACAAGTGCACACAACATATATTGAGCTTCAATTTCGTAACTCATTATTTATTAAATCATCTTTGTTCTTCAATTTGTATATCCACTCTTAAAGAGAGATTCATTGTTGTATTTTTCATTTCTCATCAAATTGTGAGTGTACAAGTGTCAGAAACACTTAGAGTGAAGAGATTGGAGAAACACTTAGAGTAAAGGTTCATTGACACCTTGAAGTCAATTGTAAACGTTTGAAGCCTTGGAAAGGCTCGAATAGTGAAATCCTCAAACCCAGTGTGCTTGGAGGCGTGGACGTAGGCGAGGATTGCCGAACCACGTAAAAATCATTGAGTTTGCTTTCTCTTCCCTTGCTCATTTATTGTGCTTTCATTGAATTTATTGTTTTCGAATTTATTAAGGCATTAGATTGGTTTGTTTTGTGGTTTGCTTAGCTCAATTTTTAAAATCCCAATTCACCCCCCCTCTTGGATTGCCTAGTTAGTATTTCATTTAGTATCAGAGCGAGGTGCTCTTATTTAGACTTAATCATCTAGAGCTAAAGATCAATGGCAACTCAAAATGATTCCACATTTAGGGAAGGACAATCCACAATTAGACCACCGTTCTTTGACGGTAATGACTACCCATATTGGAAAACTAGGATGAGAATTTATTTACAAGCTTTAGATTATGAAATTTGGGAAATTTTTTGTGATGGTCCATTTATGCCTTTGACTAAAAACGAAGTTGGGGAAGATATTCCAAAACCTTCACGGGAATGGAATGAATTGGAAAAGAGAAAAGCTTCTCTAAATTCCAAAGCCATGAATGCCTTGTTTTGTGCACTTGATAAGAAAGAGTTTCATAGAGTGTCTAGTTGTGAAAGTGCTAATGAAATTTGGCACAAACTTGAAGTTGTTTATGAAGGCACGAATCAAGTGAAAAAGTCTAAAATTAGTAGGTACACTCAGCAATATGAATTGTTCCAAATGGAACAAAATGAGAGTGTGTATTCTATGTATACTAGATTTACGGATATAGTGAATACTCTAGGAGCCCTAGGAAAGACCTTTTCAAATAGCGAGAAAGTTAAGAAAATCATTAGGTCGTTACCTAAGGAATGGAGACCTAAAATGACTGCCATTGAGGAAGCTAAAGATTTGAATATCTTACCTATTGATGATTTAATTGGTTCTCTTATTTCTTATGAGGAAGACATGGCAGCCGAAAGAGGCAATGGGGAGAAGAAGGCATTGCTCTCAAAGCCTCGAAATATGAGAGTAATGAGGAAAGCGAGCTGGATGAGGAGGAGATGGATATGCTGGCTAGGAGGTTCAGAAAACTTTTTAAGAAATCTGGTGAGCGAAGAAAATTTAGAGACTTCAAGAACCGAAAGGAGAAGAATGAAGTAATCAAATGTTATGAGTGCAAGAAGCCTGGCCATATAAGAACGGAATGCCCTCTTCTCAACAAGCTCAAGAAGAAAGCAATGGTAGCCACATGGGATGATAGAGATGAGGAAACAAGTGATGATGAAGAGCATCAAGAAATGACAAATCTAGCTCTCATGGCAATTGGAGATGAATCGGATGATGAACTTGATGAGGTAAATGATCTTTTTACTTATGATGAATTATATGATGCTTTTAAAGAATTGCATGATAATTGGATACAAATTGGTAAAAAGAATGCATGTCTTAAAAAGAAAATGGTAGAGCTCAAAAATGAAAATGAATCTCTATGTGCAAAGATTACATGCCTAGAATTAGAGAATAAAACATCGGATGATAGAGTTGCATTATCAAATGAGAAATCTAGCACTTCACATGAGCCTCTAGAATCATATGTAAATGACTTGAAAAATGAAAAGGATGCTTTACAAAAATGCAATGATTCATTAAATGAAAAGATTAAAGGACTAAAGTTAGATAATAAAATGTTGCATGATAGAATTGCATCATTTAAATGCAAACAAAGTACTTCATATGAGCATGAAAAATCACATGTTAATGAATTGATGAAAGAAAATGAAGTGCTTAAGAAAAAGAGTAATGAGCTCAATGAAATTGTGTTAAAATTCACAAGTGGTCAAAAGAACTTAGAAAAATTACTAAGCACTCAAAAATGTGTGTTTGAGAAAGGAGGACTTGGGTATAAGCCTAACTTGAAACAAAAATATTATAAAAATTATTTTGTTAAGGCTACCTCCACAAGTGATCATAAGATCGTTTGTCATTATTGTAATGGAAATAGTCATATGAGTTTTAGATGTCCAATTAAGAGAAATATATATTATGGAGTCAAGTGTATTTGGGTTCCAAAAGGAACCATTGCTAACACTCAAGGTCCCAAGAATATTTGGGTACCAAAGCACACAACTTGAATATTTTTTGTAGGTACCACAAACAAGGAATGGTGGAGAGTTCCTTGATGAAGCTTGTGAGGATAATCATTTGAGCATGATCTAGGAGAAAAAGATGAGGCAAGATGATTTAATTGTTTTGGTAATAATTCTTGCCATATTAATTTTGTTGAATGGATCATGATAAATGAATTTGCGAAAATATCCTTGTATGTTTACATGATTGAATTATCATTGTGTTTAACATTGAATGCTTTATCATGATGCATGGTTATATATATAAGATGATAGCTTGTCAACTCATCATGATAGCTTTGTTTGATTTTGATGATTATGTAATGCCTAAGCTTGATAAATGAATGATATGCTTGAATTATTAATCTTTGAATGCTTATATGTTTCATGATTGTGTAAAATATATACATGATGAATGAATTATATGTGTGAATTCTTGTGTCATTAATTGTGTTATATCATCATTCACTTATAAAATTGACATCATTGTTTAATACGATTTCATATGTTTGATCTTGTATGCATTTATGTCTCATGTATTAAATGGCTTATTGAAAAGATTTAAATCTCAAAATGATTTAAAATTAATCAATTTTCTAAGCCAAAAATAAAATGGTGTGTGTAATACCAGTATAAGAGCTTGTCAAAAATCAATTAGAGCCAAATAGATTTCCAATGACTAAACTGGTTTATCACTTTCTCTAATCCGGAAAACCGCTTTCTTGTTGATTTCTCTTGGAACAAATTTCGGATAACCGGATTTTTCAAACCGATAAGCCGAATTATCTTTGGTTGCTCTCGAGTCAACAATTGGATAACCAGATTTTCTAAGTCTCCTCTCTGCCTCATAACCGGTCAGTCGGTTCTTTAAATTCGGAAAACGGGATTCAAGTGAAGATCTCTCTGGAACATAACTGGATTTCCTGTTCTTCAAAATCCGGCAAGCCGAATTTTTGGAGTCACGATTCTGTCTCGAAACCGGCCAACTGATTATGCATATTTGGCAAGCCGTTTTCGGCTTTGTAGTTTCTGGTCACTAACCGGCTAGCCAGTTAGTGAAATCCGGCAAGCCAGATTCGAGGGTTTTTAGTTTTGTTCATCTTCCTCACTCATTCGGCATTCTGGATCTCCCTCTCTCTCTCAAAACCGTTTGCTTCCCTCTCTCACGCAATATCTCTCTAAAATCCATCGATCTCATTCTTTTTCACTTCAAATCCTTTATTCTTGTATTTGAACACACCAACATTTACTATTTTTTTTTATTATATGGATGTTTGCTATGATTTTGGATTATATGTCTATTTTGAATTATATGGATTTGAAATAGTTATATGTTATGTTCTTTACTTATGTTTTGGATAATTTTGAATTAGTGTGATGATTTGATTTCTTGATGATTTTGATGATTGATGATTATATGTTCATTGCTTGATGAGTTGGTAAAGTTGTTGGTTTGTTATAATTGTTGAAGTTTATATCTTTTTAACTATGTTGTGTATTTGAGAATTTGTTCTTTTTTTTAAGGGGAGACTTTACCAAAATTTTTGCTCGCACAAAATGGGTAATACGTTCATCGAATTATTTTTTATGATCTTATTTCGATTGTATCTATCTATCTTTTCTTTTTTACAATGAAGGGGGAGATAAATATGATATGTTTTTAGATAAAATCATTTCGTTTAAAATTTTAAATTGGCCATATATTTAGGGGGAGCATATAATATGATTTTGGATAATATACATTTTGAACTTTTTTGTTGTCTAAATGGGGAGACAAAGTAATATATCATTTCGATGTTGTCAAAAGGGGGAGAATAATATGCATTTTGAATAATTGTTTTGATAATTGATATGTGATTATGGTGAGGACTTGATGATTTTGAGATATGATGATGATTTGATTTTATGGGTGTTTTATATGATAAATTTATATTATGAGTTGTTGATTTGGTAATTGATGGAATAATGGTTCATGATATTTTTGGTGTGATGATTTGTGTATGGAGTTGGCTTGTATCATGATTTATAATAATTTGGGAGTAATATTACTAAACTTGTATTTGAGGCAATGCTTGTTGTTAGGGGGAGAATGTGTTGAAATTTCTACTCGGACAAACATGGGTAATAAATTTGCTACTCTTATTCTTTTCCTTTAAGTTTTCTTTTTGATGATGAAGGGGGAGAAGAATTTATATTTTTAAATTTATAAAACTTTACTACTCTTTTTCTTTGCCAATTAAGCTTTCTTTTTTATGATGAAGAGGGAGAAAAATCTATGTATTTAAATCTGTTAATTTAGCTAATTGGCAAATTGTAAGAGAAGATTATATTTAGAGGGAGCAATTTGTTGAATCATTCTTTAAATACATGAAATGTTTGTCATCATCAAAAAGGGGGAGATTGTTAACATATATGTTTTCATAATATTGATTTTGATGATAACAAACAAGATTAAGAATGATTAATCTTTTAAGCTCAAATTATTTTTTATTCTTTTTAATAAATCATTATTTTCACATTATAAATATTTCATATTTAATGAAAAATAATTTTATGAAATTAGTAGTTTTTCAAGTTTATGATTTAATTGAAAGAATTTTGAAAACTTTGAAATCAACAAATATTGCTTGAAATTTTAGACGACTTATTTGAAAAGTGTCATAACATTTTGGGCTACATCATAATTTCAAAAAGTTTTGAGATTAACAAAGAATTACTTAGAAATTCTAAAATTGGACCTATTTGTAAAGTTTCATAATATTTCAAAAAATAGTGTACTGTACAGGTTACTGTAGCAAATGGCTTACCGTATGTGAAAAATCGACAAGCCGGATGTTGGGCAGAATGTATCCAAATTGAAAGCGGCTTACCGGATATGGTTAAATGGCAAACCGGATTTTAGGCAGTAAGCTTCTGGAGTATAAACGGCTTACCGGATTTCGCAAGCGGCAAGCCTAATATTTTAAAATTCAAAATATTGCCTTAACGGTAACATTAAGCGGCTAACCGGATGTCCATAAACAGCAAGCCGGTTATGACCAAAATGTGCATAACGGCTAGTTTTTTATATCAAATTATATAAACTCAAAACCAATTCATTTTTAGTAATCCAAGCAAGCATAAACAAGTGCACACAGCATATTTTGAGCTTCAATTTCGTAACTCATCATTTATTAAATCATCTTTGTTCTTCTATTTGTATATCCACTCTTAAAGAGAGATTCATTGTTGTATTTTTCATTTCTCATCAAATTGTGAGTGTACAAGTGTGAGAAAACCTTGGGGTGAAGAGATTGTAGAGATAATCTCTTGTTGTAAAGGTTCACTGACACCTTGAAATCAATTGTAAACGTTTGAAGCCTTGGAAAGGCTCGGATAGTGAGATCCTCAAGCCCGATGTGCTTGGAGGCGTGGACGTAGGCGGGGATTGCCGAACCACGTAAAAATCATTGAGTTTGCTTTCTCTTCCCTTGCTCATTTATTATTGTGCTTTCATTGAATTTATTGTTTTCGAATTTATTAAGGCTTTAGAATGGTTTTTTGTGTGGTTTGCTTAGCTTAATTTTTAAAATCCCAATTCCCCCCCCCCCCCTCTTGGATTGCCTAGTTAGTATTTCACTTTTGAATGGACTAAAGATTGTCAACAAGCTTTTGAAAAAATAACTACTCTTTTGACATCAGCCCCAATAATGCAACCCATTGATTGGTCTTTACCTTTTGAGTTAATGTGTAATGCTAGTGATTATGTCATTGGCGTTGTTCTGGGTCAAAGAAATGAAGGTAAGCCCTTTGTTATCTATTATGCAAATAGAACTTTGAATAGTGCTCAAATGAATTACACTACAACTGAAAAAGAACTACTTGTTGTAATATTTGTATTGGATAAATTTCGTTCGTATTTAATTGGTTCATCCACTATTGTTTATTATGATCATGCTGCTGTGAGATATTTAATGTCAAAACAGGATGCCAAACCAAGGTTGATACGATGGATTTTGCTACTTCAAGAATTTAACTTGACAATCAAGGACAAAAAGGGCGCTGAAAATGTTGTTGCAGATCATCTTTCAAGACTTACGAATGAGTCTTCAATTGAAACAACACCATCAATGATTCTTTCCTTAATGAATTTTTATTTTCTATAAACAAAATGTCTTGGTATGCTAATATTGTTAATTATCTTGCAACAGGCGAAATGCAATGTGACTGGAGTTCCCAGGACAAGAAGAAATTCTTAACAGAAGTGAGAAGCTTTTATTGGGATGATCCATACCTGTTCAAATATTTCTCTGATCAAATTTTTTGAAGATGCATACCAGACGATGAGGTAAGTAGGGTCATTCAATTTTGTCATTCTGAAGTATGCGGTGGCCATTTTTCTTCAAAAAAGACAGCTGCAAAAATATTACAGTGTGGATTATATTGGCCTATATTATTTAAAGATTCACATGCATTCTGCAAAGTGTGTAAGAATTGTCAAATGGTAGGGTCTGTTTCAAAGCAAAACATGATGCCTTTAAACCTCATCCTTGTCATTGAAATATTTGATTGTTGGAGAATTGATTTTATGGGCCCTTTTCCATCATCATTTGGATTTGTAAACATTTTGGTTGTTATTGATTATGTTTCAAAATGGATCGAGGCGATTCCTTGTCGGCACAATGATCATAAGATTGTGATCCGCTTTTTAAAATAATATATTTTGAACAGATTTGGAATACCTCGAGCCATTATCAGTTATGGAGGTAAGCATTTTTGTAATAATTCATTTGAGTCCTTAATGAAAAAATATAGAATTACACATAAAGTTAGTACCCCTTATCACCCTCAAATAAGTGGTCAAGTTGAATTAGCAAATAGGGAGATAAAACAAATTTTAGAAAAAAAAAACAGTTAATCTAAACCGTAAAGATTGGTCTCTTCGACTATCTGATGCACTTTAGGCATATCGTACTGCTTTTAAAACATCTTTAGGAATGTCACCCTATCCACTTGTTTATGAAAAATATTGCCACTTACCAGTTGAACTTGAACATAAATCATTTTGGGCAATTAAATCTTTTAATTCAAATCTTGATGATGCCGGTAATGTACATAAATTACAATTAAATGAACTTAAGGAATTAAGGAATGATACATATGAGAATTCCAAAATTATTAAGGCAAGAACCAAATTTTTTTCATGATAAAAGAATTTTTCAGAAAACATTTGATATTGGTCAAAAAGTGTTGCTTTATAATTCTCGTCTTCATTTATTTCCAGGGAAGTTAAAGTTAAAGTGGAATAGTCCATTTGTTGTAGAAAAATGTGTATCCATATGGAGCCGTAGAAATCGAGAATCTAAAAGATGGTGTCACATTTAAAGTTAATGGCCAAAGATTGAAACCATATCTAGAATACCAACCATGTGAAGCAGATACCAAAATCAATTTGAGTGACCCACTAAATCTTGATTAAGCCTCTTTGTTGTAATTTTTTGTGAATTTGACTTACTGTTTCTTTATCGTTTGAATTATTTGATTTTTTTTCTTTTTTCCTTTTCCCTATGTCTTGAATGGAGTACATTGCATTGTTTTTAATTGTGTGTTGTTTGACAATTGTGCTTTAACTCACCAAATTTTTATACTTGTCATGAGTACCTCCATGAGAAGTTTCCTTTTCGATCATCTTAAAGAGCTTTTACATGTAAAATTTCACTTGAGGAAATTGCTCCAATTGTGTAAATCATATCCCATTTGGGATCCACAACCACCAGAGTTAGTATCCCATGTGAAAGATCTAGAAAGACAACTCAAGGAAATAGAGGATGGTATTTATAATATGCAATTGGAACTAGAGGTAAATTTAATAAAAGTACGAAAGTTAGTTATGTTTATTATGTGTTTTTGTTTTATTTTGTTGTTCTTCTTCACTTTTGATTTAATTTTACAAATTTGATTCGTTTTGTTTTGATTCACTCTCCCGTATAAATGGCGGATAACGGTACTCCATGACTTTTTAAGTCGGTATTCTCAGTTTCCCACAATAACTGAAACCTCAATGTCAAGCATCGAAGAAATAGAACAAAAACTACATCAATGTTTTCCTTCTCTCCCTCAAAATGCTCTTAAGAAGATTTACAAAACTCGTTGTGAACGACTGCGTTTGTTAATGATCAATGGGATTCCTGCTGACATTCGCTGGTTAATTGAAGCAAAGGTCCGACTAGCAGGTGAGTTTTCTGATCCATTCATTTCCTACATGCCTGGTTTTGGTAAAAGTACATTTGCTAAGAAAAGAATAGCTAAGCGACTTGGCTCTGAATGTTCTCATTGTGTAAGACTTGCTTGCAAAAACCGACGTTGTAAAACTTTAGGAATGGTTTCTGTAAATTGTGAAGATAAAATCAAATTCGTTAAGGATTGCATGAGTAAATAATCGTTGGATGATATCTTACGATCTCTTAAGACACATCCGAGCGGATATGTGCAACATGAAATTCAAAATTTGTGGAAGTTGTTCCAAAAGGAAAGTGTACAGTTTAGTCTTGAGAATCTGACTCTAAAAGACCATGTTTGCCAGTTTATAAAAAAATTGGATGGGAAGCCTATCCTCGACCCATAGAGGGCGTTCAAGCCGTTACTGGACGTAAAACCAGAAGAGAATGTGAGCCACAATCACAACTACCAGCAAATATCCTTTTATTTTACTGTTCTTTTATCTTTTGCATTATTATTATTATTATTATTGTGTCTTTTTTTAATCTAATCATTGTTTACTTTTTCTTTTCACTGTTTGCCTTTGAATTATTAAGCTAAAAGCTTCACGCGTCATTTGACAAAACACACCACCCCATTTACAAATGTATATCATTATGTTCGTCATCAAGATCCTTAAATAAAAGCTACTTTTCAAGCACCCACAAATTGTTTCTTTTAGAATTTTTGTATTAGCAGCAACTTCAAGCAGACAAATAAAGAACATTTGTGTGCTTTTTGGATTTCGCTATGGAAAGTAGAAGGAGTTCGTTCAGGCAGTCATAGATCTTGGTCGTATTATAGGAGAGAGGAAACTACGTCTTGTATATGGACGAGGTGACTGAGGGTTATCAAAACTTGTCTCTGAAGCTGCTTTCGTTCGAGGAAGCCAAGTGTTAGGCATCATTCCAAAAGCCTTAAAACCTTTAGGATGCCTACCAGACCCACCAACTGGAGAAGAGTTAGTTGTCTCAAGTATGCAAAATAGAATATCCAAAATGTTAAATCATGTTGACGCTTTCATTTTCTTGCCAAGAGATCTTGTAACTTTAAAGGCGCTAATTACATTTGCTTCTTGTGCCCATTTGAATATCCATCAAAAACCCATCGATTTGTTAAATGTTAATAACTTTTATGATGACTTAATAACATTTCTTAATTATGCAATTAAAAATTATTTCATTCCATCCTCAGCGAAAAAACTCTTCATTTGTGCTCCTACTGCTAATGAGTTATTTGATCTTTTGCAAACTTACAAACCAGAGCCAGATCCCATGACTTTGGCATTAGATTGGACAACTGAGAACGATGGCAATAACTCTCTAAAAAGTGTAAATTAGATTTAACTCTCCGTTTGTAAATATTTCCAGCAGTAGCCAGGTGATATCTTCTAAACTCTACTCATTTCTGTAGACATTGAGGACAATGTCTCCTTCAGGTTGGGGGGAGGGAATCGTTGACAATTGTGGAATGTCTCTGTGACAATTGTGGAATGTGTCAGTCCTAGTGATGTTTTTACTAATTTTTGTTGTAAAGATTAACTTTGGATAAAAATTTGAGTCGAAGATAGCAGAATATAGAATGTAGTGTCTCTAAAAATTTGGGATATATTTTCTTTTGAGAGAGTCACTCTCAATCGTGAAGTTTTGGGGTTTGATGTATCATTCTTAAAAGTGGCTTGATTAATGTAGTCTAATAATTGATCATTTTACAATATTATAATGAACTGTTTTGTGCGGGTGTGATTTTCTTTAAGCTGAAGATAATGTTTATACTTTTATTTGATTGTTGTCATTAATCTAATAAAAGAAGTAAACACAATTTTTCTATAAAAAAAAGATTTTTAATTTGGTTTTGAAATTTCTCTAAATTTTTATCGTTTAAATTGTTAGGGCCTAGCAATAAGCTGGTTGGGGGGTGTGATTAACACTAAAAAGTGTAAGCGTAATAGATAAAATTATTAGTTTTACACTTATTGTGTAGATTAATGCGCTTATTATTTCTAAATTAACTTAATACTCCCTAAATAAATTTTTGTGTTAAATTAATTCGCAATATGTTAAGTTTTTATCTTATAAATATTTTTTAGGAATAAATTGGAATTGAAAGCATGAACAAATAAGGACTGCTAGAGCAATTTGGAAGCATTATTGAGGAGATGTAAATAAAAAATAATAAAATAATAAAAATGAAAAAAAAAGAACAAAAGAACAAAAACCAAAACAATTTGGTTTCTCGTAATGACACATTTCAATGGACATACATATATATATATATATTAATAATAAAATAAATAAAGACAATGCAAAATGCAGGGAATGAAGCTATTCAGAGACGCGAGGAAGCCGAGTTATGAGAGAGATTGATAGCAAGGGTGTAGCTGAAGAATTTCTTTCTTTCTTTCTTTCTTTTCTTTTTTTTGTTTTTGTCTGTATCAATTTTCTTTGTAACATATTTCAAAAAGTTTATCAATTAAAAAGAGTGTTGTGTTTTCTCTTAATATGAGTGACTAATTTTATTAAGCTGAAGTGAAGGGTGAAGCTCAATGTTTCAAACTATTAAATTTATTATTTTCTCAAATGAGTTTTTAAGTTTATTTTATTCTTTTCTAGTTATTTTTATGTCATGTTAATTTATAAATTTCTTTAAATCTGTATGGTATTTTGACATAATGTCGACACATTAATATAGTGTGGCACATTAGGTACTTTATTTCATATTTATCCATACACATAGAATTAAATGATATAATAATTAACTGGTAAAAGTGAGGCAAAATATAAATAAGAGAGCATGAAAATTATAGTTTAAATACTGAGAGTGGATCCCGTAACCTTAGTCTATTTTTAAATTGATTTCCCCACAATTAATTTTCTTTGTTTAACAAATTGACAACTAGATTTTAAAATTCCTTGTGGTTCGACCCCGAACTCACCAGGTTATATTACAACTAGACACTCTTATACTTGGGAGTAATACACTTTTGAGTCGTGTCAACGCATCATCGGTCAACGCCAACTCATGAGTCAACGCCACATAAGCAGTCAATGCCACATCATTCGTCCAATCGAATGTTGCCACATCATCGTCAATGCCGCGTAATCGTACCGTATATGTGAACGGTGTCATAAACAGTACCGTGAACAATACTATACATGTAAACAATGTCGTTTATCCTTTTATATTTCTCCTAAGATTTTCGACTATCCTGAGATCAGAATTGTTGTCCATTTTGCTATCTGATCTCTTGTTCATTGTGAAATTACTATGATGCCCCCTAAAATACATAAAATATTTAATTATAATAAAACACACAATTAAATCACAAGGGACTTAAATATATAAAAGTAGAAATGTTAGTAAGACTTAAAGTGTAAAATGACAATTTTCTCCTTTATAAATATACACTTTCTAGCACTCAACACTACTTTCGAAAAACTTGAAGAAGAGGATGCTGCAGCAAACCATATAGCATGGTTAGGAGAAAAGCAACCAGTGAGACAAGTCAAACCTTTTTCATCTTTAGACCTTTCAAACAGGGAAGCAAAACCATCTATTTCATCTATTGAATCACCTCCTATTTTAGAATTGAAACTTTTACCCTCACATCTAAAATATGTTTATCTAGGTAAAAATAATATACTCCCCATAATCATTTCATCTTCTTTAAATGCAGATCAAGAGAGGAGCTTGGTGAATGTGTTGAGGAGATACAAAAAGGCTATTGGATGAACTATGGCAGATATTAAGAGAATCAGCCCATCCATATACATGCACACGATTTTGCTGGAAGATTGCTATAGCAATTCAATAGAACAACAGAGGAGATTAAAGCCTATTATGAAGGAAGTTGTGAAGAAAGAGATCATCAAATGGCTTGATATGGGATTATCTACCCAATATCTGATAGTTATTGGGTAAGTCCAGTGCAATGTGTTCCAAAGAAAAGTGGAGTGACTGTTGTAGCAAATGAGAAGAATGAACTTATTCTTACAAGAACAATGATTGGATGGAGAGTTTGCATGACTTTATTCCTACCCACTTCCCGTTGCCCTTCATAATTCAAATGCTATTGATGTCAATGTGCAAGTGTACACAATAAGTAATATAATGATAAATATTCAAGATCGTCTCCACATGATTGATGAAACTAAACAACTAACTAAAATATAAAAAACAATAATTAAAAATGCAACAAACAAAATTCTCACATCAAACACAAGAATAAAAACAATGGGAATAAAGTATTTGAGTGATTAAATTATCTTAATGGTTTTGACTATTTCTTCAAATCTTAAACTCGGTTGCTACAGCATCTGCTACAGTACTGGGCAGAATCTTTATATATCCTCAGTTGTCGCATGTTGGATATCTTATATCTATATGCAACTTAACAGTGACCAATTGTTATACCAACATAAGATATAATAGTGACCAATTGTTATACCAACATAAGATATAACATTACACGCCTAGATTCTATTAACCCTACAAAGTGAATCTTTATGTTTAGTTTATCATTAATTCTAGATTAGGCATGGCCCTTTTGGAATCAAGTTAAACTCAACTCAAGACACCCAATCTAAAATCAAGTATTGCTCTGATATGTTCTGAAATACTAACTAGGCAACCCAAGAGGGGGGTGAATTGGGATTTTAAAATTTAAGCTAAGCAAACCACACAACAATTTAATATATTGCCTTAATCAAATTGAAAACAATAAATTCAATCATGCACAATATTAAAAGAGTAAGGGAAGAGAAAACAAACACAATGATTTTTACGTGGTTCGGCAATCCCCGCCTACGTCCACGCCTCCAAGCTCACCGGGCTTGAGGATTTCACTAAGCTAGCCTCCCAAGGCTTCAAACGCTTACAATTGACTTCCAAGGTGTCAATGGACCTTTACAACAAGAGATTATCCCCAATCTCTTAACCCAAGTGTATCCCAACACTTACAATCTTTTAACTTGATTTTACAAAAAAGATTACAAATGAATCTTTCTCACACAATGTGTTTGATCACAAGTGAAAGCTCAATGTGTGAATGAATGAGATGAATACAATTATTTAAAGCTCAATGAAAGTTGTATTCTCAATATTTTGCTCAATGATGATCATTGGAATTCTTCTTGTTTGAATTTGAATGAGCTTATTTATAGATGGAGCTGAAAACTAGCCGTTATTGACTTTCTGCACACTGTCGGATCACCGTTAACTAGATGTCGGATCGTCGTTTGACTAGTCAATATGACCGTTGGGCTGATTTTCAAATTGTCGGATCGCCGTTATCTAGATGTCGGATCGCCGTTTAGATCTAGAGGCTAATCTTCAGTTCTGTTAAATATCGACGAGCCGTTTATCAAAATTGTCGAATTGTCGTTTAGGTCCAAAGGCTAATCTTCAATTCTGTTAGATGTCGGCGAGCCGTTATCAAGATGTCGGATCGCCATTTTCTACAGTAACTGCTACAATGACTACTACAGTGAACTATTTTGTAAAATAACAGTTTGACCCCAAAATTTTATATAACTGTACTATGGCCCAAAACGTTATATATTTAGCAAATAAGTCCAATTTTAGAATTTCTAAATAATGCTTACTATTCCCAAAACTTTTTGAAATTATGATATGGCCCTAAATACTATGAATACTTTTCAAATAAATCCTTCTTCAAAATTTCAATCAATACTTGTTGATTTCAAAGTTTTCAAAACTCTTTCAATTGAACCATAAACTTGAAAAACAACTAATTTCATAAAATCATTTTTCAATTAAATATAAAACCTTTAAAATGTGAAAATAATGATTTATTTAAAAAGAAAATAATTTGAGCTTAAAAGATTAATTATTCTTAATCTTGTTTGTTATGATCAAAATCAACATTATAGAAACATATATGTTAACAATCTCCCCCTTTTTTATGATGACAAACATTTCATGTATTTAAAGAATGATTCCACAAATTGCTCCCCCTAATATAATCTTCTCTTACAATTTGGCTAAATTAAGAAATTCAAATACATGTATTCTTCTCCCCCTCATCATCAAAAAGAAAACTTAGTGGAAAAGAAAAAGAGTAGCAAATTTGTTACCCATGTTGCCGAGTAGAAATTTTGACACATTCTCCCCCTAACAACAAGCATTACCTCAAATACAAGTTTAGTAATATTACTCCCAAATTATTATAAATCATGATACATGCCAACTCCATACACAAATCATCATACAAAAATATCATGAACCATTATTCCATCAATTACCAAGACAACAACTCATAACATAAATTTATCATATAAAACACCCATGTAATCAAATCATCATCATATCTCAAAATCATCACCATAATCACATATTAATTATCAAAACAATATTCAAAAGTCCATATTATTCTCCTCTTTTTAATAACATCAAAATGATATATTACTTTGTCTCCCCCTTTGGACAACAAAAAAGTTCAAAATGCATATTATCCAAAATCATATTATATGCTCCCCCTAAATATATGGCCAATTTAAAATTTTAACCAAAATGATTTTATCCAAAAACATATCATATTTATCTCCCCCTTCATCATAAAAAAGAAAAGATAGATAGATGCAATCGAAACAAGATCATAAAAAATAATCCGATGAAGATATTACCCATTTTGTGTGAGCAAAAATTTTGACAAAGTCTCCCCTTAAAAATGAACAAATCCTCAAATTCACAACATGGTTAAAAACGCTTCCATATAAGTTTAAACAATTATAACAAATCAACAACTCCTTCAATTCAGCAAGCAACACACATATAATTATCAATTATCAAAATCATCAAGAAATCAAATCATCCCAAGTTTACGCCGAACTTTTGAAAATTGCTCTTCGCCAAGGGTTTTGATTTCTTTACCAAATTGACATGCATATTATCAAATATTCAAGCTCCATAATTACCAATCACATTTTATAAATCAAGACAACTAAACTTATCAAATATCTAATGTGACAGTTCAATATAAATTAAAAAATCTTATATGCTTAAAATTCTCGAATTATATGTATTTTTTCCTTTTTCGATGTCATTTAAAACAAGTGAGGCATATTCAACAATACATCGATAAAATACAAAAAATGCATTCATTCACTAATCATAGATTGCATAAGATCAAAGCTTCATCAAATACAATGTAATCATCAATGCACATTCTTTATCATCAAAACTTAAGTAAAACATAAGTACATAATGACAATAAAAGATCATCAAAATCAACATAGCTATTAAGAAAAGCCATCATTATAAGTAAAGAACAAGTGATCAAATTCATAAGTGCAATAAGTCATTTGTGCGAATTTTATAAATGATATAACACAATTAATGGCGTATGAATGCACACATACATAAGAGATGGACAATGATGATAGATAATTAAGAAGATGAAATCAAAGACCATACAATCATCAAAATCAAACAAAGGCATCATGATAAATCACTCAATGTTATACACAATAATAATTCTATCATGTAAACATACAAGCATACTTTTGCAAATTCATTTATCATGATTCATTCAACAAAATTAATATGGCAAGAATTGTTACGAAAACAATTAAATCATCTTGCCTCATCTTTTTCTCCTATACCATACTCAAGTGATTATCCTCATAAGATTTCATCAAGGATCTTCTCCACCATTCCTTGATTGTGGTACCTACAAAGAAAACATTCACGTTGTGCCCTTTGGTACCCAAATACTATTGGGTCCTTGAGTGTTAGCAATGGTTTCTTTTGGAACCCAAATACATGTTGCTCCATAATATACATTTCTTTTAACTGGACAACCAAACTTCATATGACCGTTTTGATTACAATAATGACATACAACTTGATTGTTGATAGATGTACTCTTCACAAAGTAATTCTTATAATAATTTTGTTTCAAATTTGGCTTATAACCAATTCCTCCTTTATCAAACACACATTTTTGTGAATTAATCAAGTTATCCAACATCTTTTGTCCATTTGTAAATTTTAAAACAATCTCATTTAACTCATTGCTCTTCTTCTTAAGCATTTCATTTTCTTTTATTAATTCATCAACATATGATTTCTCATGCTCATATGAAATACTTTGTTTACATGTGGATGATGCAATTCCATCATGTAACATTTCATTATCTAATTCCAATTCTTTGATCTTTTCATTTAATGAAACATTGGATTTTTGCAAGGCATCTTTTTCATTTTTCAAGTCATTTACATGTGATTCTAGATGCTTGTGTGAAGTGCTAGGTTTCTCATTTGATAATGCAACTCTATCATGCAATGTTTTATTTTCTAATTCTAGGCAACTAATCTTTGCACTTAGAGATTCATTTTCATTTGTGAGCTCTACCGTTTTCTTTTTAAGACATGCATTCTTTTTACCAACTTTCATCAATTCATCATACAATTCTTTAAACGCATCATGTAATTCATCATAAGTGGGAAGATCACTTACCTCATCAAGTTCATCATCCGATTCATCTCCAATTGCCATAAGTGCCAAATTTGACACTTCATGAGATTCCTCCTCGTTTGTAGTCTCCTCATACACAACTTCAAGTTTTCTCCAAATTTCATAAGCATTAGAACAATTTGAAACTCTATGAAAATCCTTTTTATCTAAGGCACAAAATAAAGCATTCATAGCCTTGGAATTTAAAGACATATTACTCACTTAAAGCATTCTTCCTAGGAATGAATGAACCATCACAAACTACTCACTTAAAGCATTCTTCCTAGGAATTAATGAACCATCACAAACTATTTCCCATATTTCATAATCTAAAGCTTGTAAAAAGACTCTCATCCTAGTTTTCCAATAAGGATAATCATTTCCATCGAAAAATAGAGGTCTAGTGGTAGATTGGCCTTCCACGATAGTTGAACTAATTTGGGTTGCTATGGATCTTTAACTCTATACGGTTAAGTCTACATAAGAGTACCTCGCTCTGATACCAAATGAAATACTAACTAGGCAACCCAAGAGGGGGGGTGAATTGGGATTTTAAAATTTAAGCTAAGCAAACCACACAACACTTTAATCTATTGCCTTAATCAAATTGAAAACAATAAATTCAATCATGCACAATATTAAAAGAGTAAGGGAAGAGAAAACAAACACAATGATTTTTACGTGATTCGACAATCCCCGCCTACGTCCACGCCTCCAAGCTCACCGGGCTTGAGGATTTCACTAAGCTAGCCTCCCAAGGCTTCAAACGCTTACAATTGACTTCCAAGATGTCAATGGACCTTTACAACAAGAGATTATCCCCAATCTCTTAACCCAAGTGTATCCCAACACTTGCAATCTTTTAACTTGATTTTACAAAAAAGATTACAAATGAATCTTTCTCACACAATTTGTTTGATCACAAGTGAAAGCTCAATGTGTGAATAAATGAGATGAATACAAGGATTTAAAGCTCAATGAAAGTTGTATTCTCAATATTTTGCTCAATGATGATCGTTGGAATTCTTCTTGTTTGAATTTGAATGAGCTTATTTATAGATGGAGCTGAAAACTAGCCGTTATTGACTTTCTGCACACTATCGGATCGCCGTTAACTAGATGTCGGATCGCCGTTTGACTGGTCAATATGACCGTTGGGCTAATTTTTAAATTGTCAGATTGCCGTTATCTAGATGTCGGATCGCCGTTTAGATCCAGAGGCTAACCTTCAGTTCTGTTAAATATCGGCGAGCCGTTTATCAAAATTGTCGGATCGTCGTTTAGGTCCAAAGGCTAATCTTCAATTCTGTTAGATGTCGGTGAGCCGTTATCAAGATGTCGGATCGCTGTTTTCTACAGTAACTGCTACAGTGATTGCTACAGTGAACTATTTTATAAAATAACAGTTTGACCCTAAAACTTTATATAACTATACTATGGCCCAAAACATTATGCATTTAGCAAATAAGTCCAATTTCAGAATTTCTAAATAATGCTTACTATTCCCAAAACTTTCTGAAATTATGATATAGCCCTAAATGCTATGAATACTTTTCAAATAAATCCTTCTCCAAAATTTCAAACAATACTTGTTGATTTCAAAGTTTTCAAAACTCTTTCAATTGAACCATAAACTTGAAAAACAACTAATTTCATAAAATCATTTTTCCATTAAATATAAAACCTTTAAAATGTGAAAATAATGATTTATTTAAAAAGAAAATAATTTGAGCTTAAAAGATTAATTATTTTTAATCTTGTTTGTTATCATCAAAATCAACATTATGGAAACATATATGTTAACATGTTCCACTAAAATAGCCCCTTTTGTGACTCTTCTTTTAGCTTGTATCATTAAATGGGTAGTTATCCGAAATAATGAATGTAAATAAATATTACCAAATCAAAATGCTATAACAAATGTGCAGCAACACATATAAATTCAGTCAAGAAACCATTAAGATTATTTATCACTCAACCACAATTAAATTAGTTCATAGTTTGCGAAAGAACAATAAATAAACGAGTTTCAGCATCTCCATGAATAAATAGACAACAAGAAAACACGAGAAAAATAAGAAGGACTGAGTTCCCGATTGATTTTTGCAAATTCTCCTTGTTGCAGCCGTTAGTTTAGAGCATTGATTCTCTTTTTCTCTTGTTTATTTTCGGTTTTTGTTCTTGGTTGATGGCCTCTCCTATTCTTTGTGTGTGTGCTTCTTTTATAACTGAAAATTAAGGTAATTGGAAGTCTAGGGCGCATATCTTCCAGATTATGAAACTCCAGATCGCAATCTGGTAAGTGTCTTGCACAAAATCTTTTCTTCAATGCTCCAGAGTTGTTACAGCAATGGCTACAGCATCTTCACTGTTCCAGACTTGCTTTAATTCTTCTACATCCATGTTTTTTTGTTCTTTTTGCAAGCCCATTGCAATAGCATCCTTTCCTTGAAATTCAAGCTTCCAATTACCTACAATTATGCCTAAGATTTAAGCACACAATTATTCGAATTCAAACAAACTTCATTAAAATTAAGCTAAAATGGATGTTGATGCAAACTATTATTAAAATGCAACAAAACACATCATTTACTCTATAAGTAATCTTGATTTAAGTTTAAAAGTGTCATGATAACTCTCAATACATCAAACTTATTGTCTCAAATTCTACAAATTCCAGCTATAGATAGTGATACAAGGACAAGAGAGAAGCTAAATGTGCCATGTGTATAGGACAAGAATAGCCACATGCAAGTATTCCACTTGAGATTGATTATCTAATTGCAGAATCTATGAATATTTTAAAACCAGCTCCAATAGATGATAATGAAATGAACGAGAATATATAATGTAGGCAAATGAGCCAGTGGATTTATTTCTCTTACCTAGACTTGTGCTTGACAGATCTGGGAGACGCTTAGGTCATGGCGAATGTCATTATGATGTATTCTTGAAAAAGTACCAAACGTTTGCAAAGGTAAGAAATTGGAGGCAACCCTCCTCGTTGCACTGTCATATTCTTTGCAGATCATAGATGAATGAATCATGTCAACTATTCTAAAGGACATGCCAGTTGATGCTCTTGTATCTCTGTCTGGTGTAATTCCCATTAGTGTTGTTTCCTTAGACATGATGTAATTTTTAATGCTGAATTTCAAAATCAAACATAAATGCTCTCTTCAATAATCATTAAGACATTTCAAACTGCTCGGCCTCTAAGCTATCAAAAGTATTACATGGATTGTTAAATGCTTAACATGCAAGACTTGATGTATCAAGGAATGGAAATATAGAATGAAGGCTTTGAACATGCCATTGTTGATAGGCTATGGCTAACCCCAGTGTCCGCCGATCTTAAACTTTGGATTTAGGAATGGATTCCTGATATTTATATTTTGTTAAATGGAACTAACATGTTTGAGATGTGACATTGATGATTGCAAAAGGATGAATTGATACCAAATTGTTTTGAATTAACGAAATGTTGGGAATATGCTTGTACTTCTCCATAAGTTCACTTCTTTCATATGTAGGGAAAAAAAAAAGTGTGTACACAAAATCTGGAGGTTTCGATGATTATTATAGTTTCAAATAAACAAATATTTTTTAAATTAAAAAAAAATATGAAGAAAATATAAATATTAAATAGACAGGTTTCTTTTTAGTATTTATGAGGTGGATTCATAAAATATATTCATTTTAAATTTTTTTAATGGGCTGGATTAATCAGTGAGGTGATTTTACAGAAAATAAGGGGCGGGAAATATCACTGCCTATAACTAGGAGTGGGTATTTGGATCGGGTTAACCTGAACGGATTCAAACTATCAACCCGTTCAACTCGAACCGAATTTTAACCCGAACAGGTTGAATTTTTTTTTAAGTTTTGGATTTTAAAAATTTATATATATATATATATATATGTATGTATATGTATGTATTAAATAAATAAAAATCCCTTATCTCTCACTATCTTACACTCTGGTTACCTTCATGTTCTCACTTCTCATACTCTCGGTCTCGTTACCTAGCAGCAAGCCTCGAAAGCAAATCCCTAAATAGTGAAGACGAAGCCATGATGACGACAGTAGGAAGCCTGCTGCTCACAACCGTCCAGCTCCAGCAAACGCCCTATTGCAGTCGTCTAGCTCCAGCAGATGCCCTATTGCAGCCATTCACCGTAGCCCACTTGTCGTCAGCCAGCAAGCCTTCAATAATCAAGTCGCCCGCAACCGCATCGCGCCATTCACCTCGCGTCTCACTCAACCCGACATAGTCACACTTTGCCGACGTTGTAGCTTCCCGTCAATCAAGGTTTGTAGTTTAGTCCATACTCGGTACTGATATTTGGATTTTGGAGTGGGTTCATTATTGACTTGTTGTTGACTGTTGTTATTAATTAAATTAGAGATTGTTAATTAATTAATTAAGAATTGTTCAATTATTTGGTGTGGGTTTGTTGCTGTTAACTGATAATTGAACAATTGGAGACTGTTTTTAATTAAATTGGAGTGGGTTTGTAACGTTTGTTGCTGTTAACTGATAATTGAACAATTGGAGACTGTTTTTAATTAAATTGGAGTGGGTTTGTAACGTTTGTTGCTGTTAACTGATAATTGAACAATTGGAGACTGTTATTAATTAAATTGGAGTGGATTTATTATTGTTGACTGATAATTGAACAATTGGAGATTGTTATTAATTAAATTGGACTGGGTTTGTTGCTGTTATTATCAATTAAATTGGAGATTGTTAATTAATTAATTTGTGCTTTTTTTAAATTTAGAATATGGCAACATACTGAATATTGATTCGTAGTTATTATTACTATTATTATTGTTGTTTGTTTAACTTAATTATTGTTCGGCAAAGTTATATTAATTCCCAAATGTTGCTGCTATTGTTGTTTTTATTATTAATTAAATTGTGGTATTTGTTCAATTTAGGA
Organism: Citrus medica; assembly: GCA_002013955.2. Classification (NCBI taxonomy): domain Eukaryota; kingdom Viridiplantae; phylum Streptophyta; class Magnoliopsida; order Sapindales; family Rutaceae; genus Citrus; species Citrus medica. Next base: position 196,250 of record MKYO02026037.1, on the reverse strand, counting down.
TATATAACATTATGAAATTTAAGTTTTTGTAATGAGAACTCAATTTTTACTACAAAATCATAAGTGGGTGTCGAAATAGGATTCGCATTGGCTAGAGCGTCCAAATCCGCAATAGATTCTTATTATTATATTAAATTGTGATGTTTTGTTCTAGATTTTTTTGTTTTGTTATGTTTATGCTATAGATTGCCTTTGATCACTGATGCAATCATGCTATGGATTTATGATTCAGATGTCTGAGACAGATGGCTCAAGAGTTCGTGACAATATCCAATCCACTGAATCTAATGAAGTTAGTGATATGTGACCAATGGCTATGGAAGTCCAATTCGGATCAAAGAGGAAGAGGTCATCGAGGACATCATCAAAACCACCTCAGCCAAGAAAAGTGATGGCTCCGAGATCAAAGGTGTGGAAGGATTTCACTAAATTGCCAGAAGATTATAATCGGTGTAAGTGCAACTATTGCGGCTAAGAATATTCATGTAAATCTACTAATGGGAGTAGCAGTTTGTCAAACCACTTGAAAAGGTGTTTTGAATATGAAAGTAATCTACAAAATCAAGCAGCTTTCATTTAATAACCTATTGGTGCCGATAATGAAGAGGTTGGTCAGGTGTTATTATGGGATTTAATCAGGAGACTATTAGAAGGGCAACAGCTAAAATGATTATTATTGATGAGTTGCAATTTGCGCATGTGAAGAATTTTCGATTCAGACATTTTTGCAATGTTGCATGTTCTACGTTTGTGGTCTCATCTCGTAGAACCATTACTAAGGATATCCTTGACTTATTTCTAGCTGAAAATGCTTCATTGAAGAGTTTATTATTTGATAAGAATGAAAAAGTCTCACTCACTATGGATATTTAGACTTCCATCACGAGGGCCAGTTATATGGTAATAATATCTCACTTTATTGACCAAGATTGGCAGTTACGCAGGAGGATCATTAGTTTTAACACAATTTCTAATCATAAAGGGGAGACGATTGGTAAGCAGCTCGAGAAATGTTTGCTTGATTGGGGTATAGAGAGGGTGTTCACAGTTTCCGTGGACAATGCAAGTGCAAATAAGGTTGCCATTAGCTATTTGACGAATAGACTTGGAGAGATGATGCATTGGTGTTGAATGGTGACTTTATGCATGTGCGTTGTTGCGCACATATTATGAATCTTATTGTTAATGAGGGGTTGAAAAAAACTAGATGACAATACTATTATTATCCGCAATGCTATGAAGTATGTGAGATAATCTATTACGAGATTGAAAGCATTTCAAATTCGCGTAAAGCAAGAAAAGATTTTAGGAAAGAGTGGTTAGCCTTCTAGAGGAAGTGTGGTTTTAGATTATTCAACTAGGTGGAATTCCACATATACCATGTTGACGACAACATTGAAGTTTAGATCTGCATTTGATCAAATGGCAAATGAGGATAAGTTTTATGATGCTTATTTTTGTGAAGAAGAAAGTGGGAAGAAAAAGATGGGACCACCGAGAAGTTATGATTAGGATAATGCTCGTCAGATGGTTAGGTTTTTTAGGATTTTTTATGATGCCACATTGACATTTTCTTCTTCTCTGAGGGTGACATCTAGTACGTGCTACAACGAGATATGTAAAGTTGAAAAGGCTCTAAATACAATGGTGGACAGCCTTGACCCGCACATTAGTATGATAGCAAGTAGCATAAAGAAAAAATTTGAGTATTGGGAGGGGTCTTCGAAGATAAACAAGTTATTGATCGTTGCTTCTGTATTAGATCCACCAGGAAAATGAATTTTGCAACTCTTTGTTTTGAGACTTTATATGGTAAGGATAGTGCAAAATGTACTAAGATGAAAAACGTGGTGAAAAATGTGTTAAACAGGGTTTTTGAAGCATATAGTGCTCAACCCTTAAAACCAAGTGCTAGTGCAAGTGCAAGTGTGTTTCCAAGTGCAACTACTGGTGTTAGTGCTAATAGTGGGCTAACTTTTATGGATGAAGACGATGAGGTTTTTGCAGACCTTTTCTCCAAATACATTGAGATGGTTGCTGTCACTAGAGATCACATAGAATTATTAAATGAGCTAGATCTTTATTTGATGGAATCGATTGAATATCAAGCGCCTAATGCATTGGGTGCTCCATTTGATATTTTGCTGTGGAAGAAAGCTAATAGTTCGAAATACCCAATTTTGTCGCAAATAGCAAGAGATGTGCTTGCCATTCCAGTATCTACAGTTGCATCTAAGTCTGTTTTTAGCACGGGAGGTCGTATTTTAGATGAATATAGGAGTTCTATGACTCCTAATATGGTGGAAGCATTGATACTGACGCAAAATTGGTTGCGATCTTCACTTTTTGTTTGATTCAACAACAAACCTTCAAGCGTTGATTGAGGAAAACAAGTTTATGGATGCTCTTACAGAAGATATAAATATTAATGGTTACTTATTTACTTATTTATTTTTAAGATTTGTTTACTTTAAGAGTTATTTACTTCAAGTCTTTTTATTTCATGTAGAGCTTCGTAAATCGACACAAACGGATCATCCAAGTGTTCTAATGTGAAGATTTTTTGTTCCAACAATAAGTATGTAACTATGTATATTGATTTGGATCAAACATAATAATCAATTACAAATTAGGGCGTAGTCATAATACAAACATGCTACTAGTAATATTGAGAATTGCATAATAATGAATTACACAATTAGGGTGTAGTCATAATACAAACATGCTACTAGTAATATTGAGAATTGTTAAGGCATATTGAGTGATTCCACTAAATGTTAATTAATTTTTTTAATTTATTGCAGAGTGGACTGATTTGCTTCATTTTATATCTGTTGTTGCTCGATATTGTGTTGGTTAATTATTGCTAATTTGGAGGTGTTGTGATGAGTATTGATGGTGTTGGAGATTGATTATTAGCCTTGTTTGTCATGTGGAGATGTTTAATCATGATTGCCATTTGCCATTTTAATTTTTAGATTTATAATTTTTGTAGTTTTATTGTACTTGATTACATGTTTTATTTTTTATTAACTTTAAAAAAACTTGTTGAAATGTTGTTAAAGATAATTTTAGTTGATGTTTGTTGTTAAGGATGTTTGGATTTGATTTTTTTGGATTTTAAGTGGTTTTTGGTAGAATTTTTAGATTAAATTATTCTAACCCATTCTAACACGAATTAACCCGAATTTTTAGATTGAATTGTTCTAACTCAAACTAACTCGAATTAACCTGAACTAAAATTTTAACTCGAATTACCAACCCAATTCGATTCGAATTACAAACCCAAATCGAACCAAACCGAATTTAATTCGGTTCACTTCGATTCGGGTTGATATTTTCAACCCGATTGGATTCAATTCCCCAACCCAATTAGATTAAAACTCAAACCAAAACCAAAAAATCCGAACCGAAACCGATTTACCCACCGCAACCCATAACCATGTTGCTAGTTTTGGCATTTTCTGGTTTAATTATTTGCAGTACCCACTCTTTTATGTAAACTGAAAAAGAAACTAAAGGTTGTAAAAGTTAACATTTAAGTTCTATTTGTTTTATTTTTTTTTTTCAAACTTGAATAAGGAAAGGAATTAAACAAGAAGGCGGTGGATGTTGTTGTTGGTGATGAGGATTATAAAATGGTATAAAGCACCCAAAAACGAAACGAAACGAAACGAAACGAAAGCAAATAAATTTAATATTTGAAATTCGAATCGCATCGATGGACGACGATAGCTTCAGAGTTCGAGTGGATAAGATCTTCGGTTCTCTCGCGCCTTCTAATTCTAACACTTGGTCTCTCTCAGACGACGCCGTCGAGCGTCGTGAGTGGAGGCGCGACAAAGACACGTCATCAGCCAGAGATGAAACGCCTTGTTCGTCGTCGTTTGATGAGTTCCTCCGCAAGAATCGCCGGAGAAACTTCCGTCTTGATAATGACGGTGACGAGCCTGTTAGAGATAGAGATGAGTGGGAGATCAGATCTTCCATTGGCTTGGACTCCACTCTTGACAACGAGGTTTTTTTTCCCTCTTCTTCCCCTCCCTTTTATTTTTAATTTATTTTATTTAGTAATTTGATTTTTATTTCTGCGGGAAGGATAGAGAAAATTATTATAAACTGGCTCTATTTTCGTCTTTTTGACAACATTTATGTGAAAGAAAAGGAATAAAAAATAGAAACTGCATGTTTAGGCTCCGCTTCGTATTGAGATGTGGCTTCGAAGTTAAAGCTGCATGCTTAGGCGCCGTGTGCTGTAAAATTCACCTTAGATTCTAATGCACAGATGCAATTGTTTGCCAAACGCTTTACAGAGCTGTTACTTTAAAGCTACCGTGAGAGGCAGCAATACTAAATGGAGCCTTAGTTTAGTTGTATTTCATTTAACAAAATGAATTAAGTTTGTATATAAATCTACAAACTGTCAGAAAAATTTAGTGTTTAATGATGACCAACTAGGAAAAACAATGCTGCTGATAGTTTTGGAACTTGTTTGTGACTCTTCTGATTTCTAATTGATTTATGCTATATGGTGTTACTTACGTAGGGAAGTTCAGTTACTTGAAGAGAGGCTGTATATCTTTGTTATGTCAATATTATTGAGTAAAGTGAGGTAATGCTTGCCTTGTGAATATATGTAGCTGCAGCGGCATTTTTCTTTTTCTTTTTGTTTTTTTTTTCCTTATGACTGTTTACTTATAAAGCTTGTATCTTTTATGCTTGCTGCAGGAAGAGGAAGATGAGTTTGATAAAGTAGCTGCAGGCAGAGAGAATGCTGGTGAGCGCTTGTATATGAATGATGTAGCTGAAAGAGGGCCTTACTTGAACTTGCCCAATGTGGTTCCAAATGCATTAAATGCTGCCACTAAGGACCCACGTGCCAATCATTATGCTGCAAGAATTAGGCTGAAAGAAGATGACGGTGAAACTGAAGCTCAAAGTTTTAGTTTTCCTCATTCAGACTGTGATACAAAAATTAAGAATTCGCATGCTAAAGTATCTGAAGTGAGTGGTCCACCAAAGTCCATTTTGAAAAGGAAGGACATCAGTGCAGATTCTAAGCTACAAAAACGTGTCAGGTTTGATCCTGCTTGTAAAAATGATTGTGTTACTGCATCAGAAAGGACTCAATGTTCTTCAGTCAACACCTCATCAATGGATGCTAATGATTCTAATGATGGATTTCAGCCGTCCCAAAATGCTTGCATGGTTCCAGATTACTTAATGAATCCTTCTAAATATACTTACTACAGTTTTCATTCGTCAGATGAATATAGTGAAGAATCCAGCATTAAGGGTTGTATGGATGTGTTTAGGCTGGTAAAAGATTTAAAAGCTAAAGAGGTGGGGCCAGTTGAAGAGAATGCTTCTGGTGATCTTCCAAAATCAGTGACTTTTATCCCTAAGAAGAAAGCAGGTGATCTTAAGGCAGAAAAGAGTAGTGGTGAGGTTAATGAAGAAAAGGAATATGATGGCAAGCTGTCCTCATCTCGGGTGGGCTTTCCTGTAGGTATCGCTGCTACAGAGTCCCAACATTGTGATACTGCAGAAGAAGAGAATGAACCAGAAACAAATGTAACAAATGATGGTGTTCGTTTCCGAAAACCTGGTCGCAAATATCGAACACCATCAAGGTCAGATGATTCTGATTCTTAATGTTTTGTAATGATTCTAAAAAGCCTCAGGATCATTACATGTAATACTCTGAATCTGAAATCTTTGATTATGTTTTGTCTTGTCCAAAAGTTTGCCAACCCAGCAATTGATTGCCTGCTTGTTGGGTTGTCTTTCTCCCTTTTTTTTTTCCTTTATTAAATGAAAGTTCTTTTCTCCGTGTAAGTAATTGCATTGTGCATGAGTTTTAACTTGTGTGGGTTTTTATTTATCTATTATAGATTGCTCGCGGTTGACTATATCCACAATTAGCTTCTTGCTTGACCGTATCCAACTATCCATTACCTGAGTCATGATTCTAGTCCTTTTTTGGTAGATTGAAACTGTAATTGATGAGAAAATGATGTATTTTTCTGGAACTAGTTTTGGGACAAGTATTGGCTGAAATGTTAGTAGATATAAAAAATATATGCTTTAGTACAATGTGCTAGACTTATGCAGAGTAATGTTTCTGTTGCCTTCGTCCAGTATTTTATTGACCAATATCTTAGCAGCGCCTCTCCTAGAATTAAAACCGATTTCTTTAAACAAATTAAAAGAGATGCAAAGAGATCTTTTTTCTGTTCAGCCATGCTCATAATAATTTGAGATTGGTTAAGGGCCGGGATTGGAAGAATATTTTAAATTATCATTTTAGAGCTCAATGTCAGGGAGGAGAGAACCCTGGAAGTTAATTCATATACAGTATTGAGGTGTTGTGGTTTTTAATTCAAACTATTGAATGACAGAATCACTATGCTACTGTATTACACCATTGAACCAGAGAAAAGAGTGATTTGCAAAATACATGAATTGAGCGACCAAGATTTAATCATATACTGCTTAAATCTCTTATGCATGCAGGTCTATACAAGTATGTCAGCTCTAAATACAATTTTACTTCCAGTAAGAAGATTAACACGCAGCAAGTAATGAAGTGTAGATTAGTAGAAACAATAATTTGTACAATCAACCACCAATACATAATCAAGGTAAAGAGTCAGTCCATATAAACTTTGAGATATATATTTAGCAGCATGGAAGCTGAATTGTCGTCTAAACATTTCTAAACTTATTACCATCTGTGTATAAACCAAACCCTATAATGGCAGTTAAGCCACAAAGTACTGAAAAGTGAATAAGAATAGTAAAAATACAAAAACTAAAAAACAAACGGAAAACCCAATCTCAAATGTGATCCTCAGACAAATCTTCATATTTAATCCACCTCTGCTTTCGGAACTTCTGTTATGTACACTACTGTGTATTCTGATTGCCTCCTACAATTTATCAGCGATTCTTCCTAAAGCATCTGCAAGTTTATTAAGAACAGCAACTAAGCTATCTGCATGGTCTTTTCTTTGTTCCCTGTCTAACTGGAAACTGTTGTTCTGAGCTTCAAGTTGGGCAGTCAGCATTTTGCCATTCCTTTCCAGAACATCAATCAACTGATACTGCATATTGCTCATTTCTTCATCCCCATCTACCGTGAATCGTTTCCGCTTCCGCCCATCTTGAGAAGTAGAGCCTATCTCAGGAGCTGGCTGTTTCTCGGTCGTTGTACCTGCAGGTCCAATGATTTTTCATTGAGGATCACAAGCACCTTAACCTTAGCAATAGAATCAAGAGTGAGTCACCTTCGTAGAATACATTTTCTCCATTGAAATAGATTTATCTGCCACTATAATTAACATTATTACCCAGCTTCATATCATAATATTCATCATGTTTGAGACACAATACGATAACAAAGAAAGTCTTGAATGAAGTCAGTCACACCACATCTGCTGATGGTGTGATCACATAATCTAATTACGACGACAAGTGTTGTCAGTTGGTAATTAAATATTTGCTGACGTGATAGCAGTCTCATACAAGACATTCTCCCTCATAACCTATAGAAACTCTAATATCTCAAGTACAAAGAATATCCCAACAAATGATCCAGATTTTCTTTTGCAATTTCACTAAACAGTCAGAAGTAACCTATCCCCTATGCATCTAGTAGGGGCTTCTCAATACAGGAAGAGCGTGCTCATAAATGGTTCAAAATCACTCTGTAATGACCATCAATTTGGAAGCTTCAAACAATTCATGAGAGTGAGAACTTGATCTGAGAAAGTACCAAAAAAAAAATGTAATTTTCCAGAAACATTCCCGGGATATTTGAAATCCAATAGAAACCATCCTTACTTAAAATGAACCAAGTGGTGCTGTTTGTTAATTGTTATTAGGTAAAAAATAATTCAATTAATGCTGTGTTTATTTAGGGAGAATCTATAAAAGCTAGCAATTTATACAATAATATTAAAAGGATTAGCCATTAATCAAATATTATGAACAGGGGGGAAAAAAAAAGCTAGTGAAAAGAGGAATACCTTGGCCATGACACCCTCGTAGGTTTGGTTGGTACTGTTTTTCTGCAAATGAAAAAAAAAAGTTGAAAACTACCAAAAAAATTTTGCAAATCATTATGGATTTTTCTAAAAAGAATAATTATTTTTCAAAATTAAAGATTTAAATCAAGTCTCAGGCAGCATTACTAATACATCTCAATAACATCCTAAACCCCTAACCACTTTTCAGGAAAACCAAAAACAATCCGCTTTACAATTTGTCAAAAATTCTGAAAATAGTCATCTCAAATTAGCCAGAAAAATTTCATGAATTTTTTTTGGAAAATTTTGGAAAAAAATTAAAAAATAATTAAATTATCTCATTTATTTTAACTAGAATATCCACCAAATTCCCATTAAAATAATCCTGCTGACCAAACTTTGTACCATCATTCTTCATTCATCTCCAGAACCTATGACATCCTCTTAAAAAAATAATTATAAAAAAAAATGAACCAATCACTAAGATAGCTATTATTAATTACAAAATATTTTAAAAAGGCAAAAAAGAAAAAAAGGGGAAAAAAAGTCCACTTAGCAGAATCAAAACTCGAATTACCTGGGATTGGCATGGTAGCCGAAATCGGCTTAGCCGCCGCCGGAGCGGCCTCAGCTGGCGCATCATCCTTGACTGGAGTCCCGGTGGTCTCCTCCGGCTCAAAATCCGAAAACAAACCATCATCCGCCGCCGCGCTCCTCCCGCTATCGAAAACCGCCTCGTCCGTCGTCGTCTCCTCCGCCGGAGCAAGAGCCAGGCCCAACCCCGGCGACTCCGACGAAGCCACCGTCGCCGCTCCGTCGAGTATATCATAAACCTCCCTGTCGAAAAACCCCGGCAACTTCCGCTCCCTCCTCAAGTCATTCCTCATCACCCAAAACGACTCCGTTCCGTCCTTCACGTGCGACTCCCACTCCTTAATCTTCTTAAAATCCCCGGCCAAATTGCTCCACCTCTTCCGGCACTGAACCGGCCCCCGGTTCACCCCGTGCCGCTTGCAGTACGACGAAACAGAGGCCCACTTCGGTTCAATCTGACCCGACCCGAAACCCATGCCCGCTGCCCGCCCCCTTCTCACCCGATTCTCCGCCACTCTTTTGCCCTGTATCAGCACCAGAATTTCCTGTCTCGTCCATCGCGGGAGCCTCGGAGCCTTGCAGCCGTCATCACCACCGTCGATTGACGCCGTCGTAGTGCGCTGTTCGACGCCGTTATTAACGCCGTCAGTTTCTCCGTCAACGGGCGTCCGGGTCAGGCTTAGCTGCTCCAAAGCCATTATTTTAATTTATTAAATGCTGGCTGCAAGTAAAAAAAAATTATAAAAAAAATAAAAAACGATAGGGACTAATTTTTATTGGCACGTGAGTTAACGTGTGATACAAAGTAACGGCGTTTTGTAAGATGACCCCGTTACGCCGTTTAAAGAAAACGGTCGTCCTATTCCCATCTCAACATCTGTCCTCCGTAATAGACATCCTTCCTCCGTAACAGAAGAATTATAGAGAAATAGAAACTAGAAAGAGAGATAAGTAGAGAAAGAGAGAGATTGAATTTTGAGCGTTAAAGGAAAAATAGAAAGGCATCAAGTGAAGAGATGTTTTCACGGTTTATTTTATTTTTATTTATTTTTCTTTATTAATTATTACTTTTAAGGGTGGGTTTATCAGTACTTTATTTTTTTTTAAAAAAACTTGGAAACTATAGGGTTATTGACCTTAATAACTAATTATTAAAGATTAATTTTGAGTGAAATGACAACAATACCCTCGTAGTTAAAAAAACAATCACGAAACCCTATTACTTAAAAAAAATGATCACATAGATTTGTTTAATCACTGGCATAATTATTCTAAAAGAGATTTATATGACATTTTCATTGAACTACAGGGTTATTGACGTCATTTCCTCTAATTTTAGTAAAGAAAGAGGACAAATGGTTCAAATTTTGCTAATTAATCATATTGAATCAATGATATGAAAAGATTACCCCCATTTAATTAATTAAAAAAAAAACCGGTCTCTGTCATGAAATTGCTCTTTTAATGGGATTGGATTTGATTTGTTTCCTATAAGCTAAGGTTACCTTCTGAATTTGGAGATGAAATGAGAAAATCTTTTAAAGGGGCACCATATATGTGGACTAATAATTTCTTTTCTTTTTTTTTTTTTTTTTTCGTATATCTGTAAAAGGGTCATTTTCTTTGTGTAGAATATGGCACTTGACGCGTTTTTTGGGCCACCATTTCTCTTTGCCTACTCTCCTTTTCATTCTTACTATTGATTTTTTTTATTTTTGTTGCCTTGTTCAATTGAGTGAAAAAAATGCCTTCTATTTGAAATATTCCTTTTTTTTTCAATTGCTAATATTTCAATGATTCTCTTGTCGTATTGGAATTTGCAAATTCATTAAATTTTGGTTACAATTTATTGTCTCAATTAGGCTCTAGATAAAATCAAATACAAATTAGAAATTTTAAAAATCATCTTTTAACTTATTATAAAATTTAGTAAAAACTTGCATTAGAGAAGTGAAAACTAAGAGGTATACATGTCGATCAACTTTTAAAATAAATCAACACGATTATTCTTTTAAATATCTTTATTGAGAATCACGAATATCATGGTGTAGAAAATAAGAATTATGTGTTGATAAGGGCACCGAACTCGATCCTACCCTACCACTAAAGAAAAAAAAATTATCGTGTTAATCACTCTAATTATCACAATGAATCATTTGCCCTAATCTTCACTTAATGGCTAATCCTAATGGATGGCATGGCCCCCTCCATTAAAGCCACTTTTGTTCTTTAGAATTTGGACAGATTTTGGTGAGGGTACCACTACTCGCCCCTCCTCGTTCTCGCAAGTAACATATCCACATCCCCAACACAAATTGCCCTTTACTTCTCTTCTCTCTCTTTCTTTCTCTTTAATTATATGTATAATTAAATCAAATTGGCTATCAAAGAAGACTAAACTATATTATATTTTTATCATAATTAGAAGCTTATGGAAATGGGTTTGGAAGCACATGGCCCGTTAGGGCGCCTTTGATTTTTTTCGGGGGGTTAGTACAATGTCACATTCTTCTTGTGATCTAGTAGGCCCAACTTGATGCTACTGGCCCCACAAACGTTGCTCCTGGTTTTAGGAACTTAAAGATATTAACATTTGGATCCCTATAGTGTTTCTTTTTCTCAAAATGGGACATAGTATGTTCATTGGTAGCGAACAACATCCTAACTCAGCAGCGCCTAGTAAAATGACCAAAGCTTCTCAAAAAATATTTTAGTTTGTTCTTTTTATTTTTTAAGAGTATAAAGTAGTAATATGCATCATTTTTGTTTTAAGTTGGGGTGAGCATAGTCCAAATTAAATTTTTAACTCTTATTCTTTTTAGAATTTAGACACATGTTGTAAAATTTAAAAAAAAAAAATTATTTGAAGACCACTTAATTAAGTTTGTGACAATAGTCACTCAACCTTTGGTGTTGGGTGTGAGGGCACGAGTTTGAGTCTCCATATTACAATACGGAGACTTAGTTTCTCCCTCAATTAGTTGAGTGGAGGTAATTTTTCTCTCTTACGAAATATGAGTAGAATAAACGTTCTTCAAATAATAGTAAAATTTAGGCAATACTTCATAAAATTTAATGTAAACTAATCTCTCAAATATTAGTAAAATCTGGGTAAGCAGTCTTCTTCCTTATAAAATGTGAGTGAAATAGACGTCCCTCGAATATTAGTAAAATCTTAGTCTCAGTTGTAGTCTGATATTCGAGGGTAAAAATTTGAGTAATAGTAAAATATGAGTAGTACGTTATAAGATTTAATGTAGTAAAAATTTAGGCAGTACCTTACAAATTTAATGAAAACTAGTTCTAGTAGAAGAATCTGTGCAGTACGTCATAAGATTTAATGCAGTAAAAATTTAGGCAATATTTTATAAGATTTAATGTAAACTAATAGTAATAGTAGAATATGTGCAATACTTTATAAGATTAATGTGGTAAAATTATGGGTAATAGTTCATAAAATTTTATGTAAATTAATCTTAGTAGTAGTCTAATATGTAAACATCAATAATAGTCTAATGTAATATTAGTTAAAAAAATTATGAGAACAAGCAAAACTTTACTGATTACTTTTTAAAATAGCATGACATACCATAAACACAAAAAAAAAAATATTTCAGTCGTTGCATAATGGTTCAAGAGCATATTGATAAAACTTGACAAACTATATATCTATTTGAATTCCATAAAAATTCATAAATCCATATATTATCACATAATTACCTTAGTACCTTTTATAATTTTATATCATCAATAATAAAAAAAACTTTATTTTAAGCTAACAAATTCAACAAGAAAAAAATGGTTAAACATTGACTAATTGTTTTTTTAATAAAAGTTAATTAACTAGATTTTTCTAGTATTTTATGCACTAATTTGCGAAACATATCTATTTGTATCCCACATTTTAATGATGTTAATTTTAGTATCATCAATTTATTTCAAAATGATTAAGTGGCTATCTGGTATAACTTATCTGATAGTTGTAAGAACTTATTTAATCTCATAAGCTCTTATCAAAATTTTTGTTGTTATTTTTTTATAGCAAACTTTTTTGAAAATTAAATAAGTTATTTTTCCTTGACTAACAAGAGCTCAAATTTTGAGTTTTTGAAAGTAGAAAATGATTTTTTTAAAAAAATATTAAAATATCTAAAGTATCATTTACTTTTTTTGACAATCTTATTTCATTATTTTCATAACATAACTTTTAAAAAATTACCTATTGAAATAATTTGTAAAATTTTTAATAAAGCTTTCATTAATAACCAAGTAATTAAAACTTTTCGGGTAGAAGCTCTAGGTACTTGTAAAAGCTCTACTAATAAAAATTTTATTTAAATAAACTTTATTTGAGAAATTATACCAAACGAAACTTAAAATGATTTATTTCATAATTAGAATATGGCAATTAACTTTTGGTTGCTATTTTGCTTCAGTGTTATCTACACCTAATAGAGAACCTTCTGGAGATGGTTGTGAAGCGTTGTGCAGTTGTCTATCAAAATTTTGTTTAATAGGAACAAAAAGGGGTAGAAGTACAAGGCTGAGTAAGTGAAAAAGTGTTAGCAAAATCTCCGAAGAATATTGAACAAAGATTTCAAAGAATAAGGAAACTTAGATTCATTGAAATTGACATGGTTGATGATATAGATTTTTCTTGTTTTGTATAGACATCTATGATATAGATTTTTCCTATTTTGTATAGACATCTATAACTCTTGTGAAATATTGGATTCTAATCAATTATCAAAATTTTTTGAGTTTTGAGTATAGAAGTTAAATTTGTATACGATATATAATTAGGAAGTTGACTGAGTAAATAAGAGTAAGGTTATTCGCAGTTTAAAAATTACTTTAAACACTAATATTTTTATAAAATAATTTATTACCAAAATATCCTAAAAATAAATTACTATTAAGGGCTACACATATAAACTAATGTAACATTATTACTTTAAAAACTAATTTAGCACTCATCCAACATTTAATTCTCTTACCATCAAACCCTAGATACGTAGATGACAAATTTTGCCTTGACCTTGCAATAAATTAGCTGATGCATTATCCAACCATGCTCTTGGCACACGTGTCTTATTTTTCGACTTGGGTGAAAAAAATTCATGCTCTATATTTGACCTATTTCATTTTATTATCTAATGCAATTCAATCCCCCCCCCCCAACACAAAAAAAAATTGAAAATTGAAATTGGTATCCGGCGAAAGAAATAACCAAAAAAAAAGTAACAAATCAAAATATAATTAGTAATAGAACTTATTAAAAAGAAGAACAATGAACATAGAAAATAAGATGATTTGTTTGTTTTTATAGTATTTTGATAGTTTGTTTGTTAAACAAAAAAAATTTCGTACAAGAAATGGGTCTAGAGTTAGTTTTTAAGTGAGTTATAATTTTTATTTGTGTAGAGTAATTAAATATAATTAATTTAAAAGAGGATTTGTTTTGGCATTTTAAAGTGTATACAAAGTAATATCCAAATTTTTAAATGTAATAGTTGCATTTACGCAATGATAAAGTATTCAAAGTATTTTTAGAATGCAAATAGCCCCACCCTATTTCATAATATGACTTCTTTACTTAATATTGGAGTAAGCAACTTATTAATTAAAAAAAAAACTGTACGAAGTACTCCCACGTAGATTTTGCCATCCCTACTTCCATGTGAGCTAAGAAGATTAAACTTATTTCTAATACAAATCTATGCTTCCTTCCAACTACTCAATTTTGATGATGGGTATGACGATATCTGTGTCTAAAACTAATGCCTTGAGATTGAAGAAACAATTTAAATGCTATACATTTTCCCCTCCTCAGCCAGTCAAGCATTTTAATGGGAAAAGACCAAGTTGTTTTTCAACCAACCGTAAACAGTTTTTGAAGGTTTCCATTGCTTCAGTTTTCAAAGTTATAGGAAAATCCAGCCGTAACTTTTATAGTCATCCATAACAGTAAAAGTTAATTTTGAAATATCACATGTCATTGTGAAATGACAATATTTGAAATATTCTCAAATTCTTATAAACATTAATTTTCTCATAATTACCATTAAAAAAAAATTCACTGAATATTTTCATAACATTGTAAACAAACTTCATATTCTAAAAAGGTTTACAATGTTGTCAACGTCTTTATAATATTTGCCCAAGTACGCGTTTGCATGAAAGTTCATCTGTATATTTAGATTTTGTAATTTTTCAAAGATTAAACTTGAATATATATTTTATCTTAATTAAAACTTGGATATATTTTAATCACATCATGATTAATATTGAGTGATAATAATAATAAGACAAATATTAGAGAACTAATAATTTATATATGTATTAAAACAAAAACACTGGCTTGCCAGCCTATAGTAACTATTAATTGTACAATATAAACATACCCAAAACAAAATAGTAGGTAGGATTGGAAGAAAAAACTGAATTTACTGTTGGGATTCAAGAAAAAATTTTGTCCCAATTTTTCAAACTTTCCTCGGGATATTATTAGTCCCTAATTAGAAATATTCACTTCATTGTAACATTAGTCCTAAATTAGAAATATTCACTTCATTGTAACATTAGTCTGAGCCTTAAAGCATCTCCAAAAAATTCTTTAAATGAGATTTTATTATTTATTTAAAGAATTACATAAGTATTTAAAACTTTAAAAGGTACTTTAATTAAGATTCTTCAAATAAGAAATGATATTCTCTCTTTAATTTTGTAGAGTTGATTTATTTTTCTTCAATTTATATTTTATTATTTTTTATTGGAGATATTCTCTTTTCAAATAAGAAATGATATTCTCTCTTCAATTTTGTTGAGTTGCTTTATCTTTCTTCAATTTAAATTTTATTACTTATTACTTCAATTTATATTTTATTACTTTTTATTGGGGAGAGAGAAAGAGAAGTGCTTTAATTACTATTTATTTTTTCTTTGAAAAAATATTTATTTGATTAAAATAATATTAATTTATTTATATTTGAAGAGCTTTTTGGAGAATAATATATTTTTTCACTCTCCTTTTTATCACATAAATAAGCAAATAGATATTTAAAAAGTAAAATTAATATAGCCTTTTATAGATGCTCTTAGCCCAACTAGAAAATTACTTCACTTCTTATTATTCTAAAGTTAAATTGAATTGTTAGCCAATAACCTATTTTTCTATGCTTAAAATTTTCTAAAGTATCGTAGATTATGAGCCTCATTTTATTGATATAGATGGCGCACAAACAAGCTACCATTATTGATTGGTTGCGGTAAAATTTCTAAATTTGATAGTCATTGGCTAGTGGCCTTTAAAAACCAAAATATGATAGTGAAATGTTAAGATTGTTAATGGATAAAATCGAAACTCACTACAAAAGTTGGCCCTAACTAGCTAACTTCACTCGATCAAATCAAAATGATAACTTACAATTTTCTCGGCCTTATGATGACCTACTCCAATACTATGTTTCAAAAATCTATTCCCTTTTAGAAAGATGACACATTTCTCTCTCCAATACAAAGGTGTTTCCTTTCATCAACACCCCTCCTTAGCCACAACAATAACAGGTGTCATCCGACCTCGACTTTCTGGCTATGCGTCCCCTCAATCTTCAGTCAAAGTCAAACATGCATCGAACTGAAATTTGTTGGAATATTGCTGAAATTCAGCAAAAGATGAGGAGAATGAACATCTTGGTTGAAATTCAGCAACTTCTAAGAGATTGTAATGCTATTGTTCATGCTCTAGCTAGAATAATTTTAGATAGTAGTGAAAATTGCGTCCGGAAGGAAGTTTATCCTTATCATATAATGTCTGTATTTTCTGAGCTTATCTAATAAATGTTTCTCTTTCCTTTCAAAATTCAAAAAAAAAAAAAAGTTCGAAGGCGTTGCCTTTTCTAATACTACTCTCCTTGTTCGTTGAATAGTAAAAATAAAAATAGATGATAGTATTATGAAAGCTCATAACAAATTTTGCATTATGAACTTTGGAATTGTTCTTGTTGTCTTAAATATTTTAAGTTTGTCCGTTTCAAAAAAAAAAAAAATTTAAGTTTGTCAATGTTGGAGGATTGTATAGAGACATATCCCCGTGACATACATAATCAATTGGTATACATCATAATAAATCAACAATTTTGACTTTTGAGCATACATGCTTTGTTATTTTATATTGATGATACTCCCATTTGAATTTGATAGACGTAAAACTAATTTAATTTTGTGCGATTTAACTTAGGAAACAACCTCTGCAACTTAGGAAACTAATTAGGTGTTTTCTCAAGCTATAAACGAATGTGATAATGGTTAAATAGAATATAAATTAATTATAAAAATAAATGACAATTATTCACCAACCACATGATTTTTCAGGCTTTTTAAAAAATATACAAATGTTTTTTTTGGGGGTTAATTTCCACCTAAAGTTACAAAGTGTTTTAGCTGTTTACTGCCGTCTTAACTATGTTAAAGAAATTAACAGAATATTACTAAAATGACAATTTTACCCTATTTAAATGACAAAAAAAAAGAAAGATTGCAAAACAAACTAAATTATTTTCATAAATAAAATAAAATAAACTAAAATATACGTAACTTAAACGGTAAATATTATTTGTATTTATATTTCAATTTTAATTTTAGTTTTTTAATTGTGCAGTTTAATCGGATTTTTAGATTAAATCTGAATCTAATTTGAAGCCAGGTCTTAGATTACTAGTGCGTAAACGACGTCGTTTTTGTATGCTTAGATACAATGACAAATTTATCCTCATGATATCAGTAAAGTTATAACAATATGTAAACGGAAGTGGACGCGTGTGAAAACATGTAACGTCAAGTGAAAATTAACAAGAAAAAAAGAGTGTATTTTTGAAAAAGAACTAAAAAACAAGTTGTCAGCAAATAATTGTCCAAAAATTAAATATAAGATAATTATTATTTTTAAATAAGAAGTATATGATAATAGTTTAAATTAACTTCTCTGGCATTGGGCTTCACGCCCTCAAAATGCTTAAGGGCTCATTTCGATGCATATTTCAAACTGCAATTGTAGAGTTGTAATGAGTTAAAAAAAAATTAGTAAAGAATCTTTTTACTATATTGATTTAAAATATAGTAAATAAATTTTACACACAATTTGGTTTACACTAAATTATAATTAATGTTATTGGGTTGATTTCACATGTGACGATAAAAAAATAATTAGTTATCATTTGTTATACACGTGTAATTGTGTATTCTGATGTGCTCCTGTTTCTAATATAGTGTTGTTGCTAAGTCATCTTTTCTTGATTTTCATTGTTTTTCTATAATAAATCCTTCACAATCAACAACTTTTTTCCGTCATCTCAATTTTTTTCCCTCACATTTCGAATGGAAACTTCATATTAGATCCAGTAAAAAAAGAAAATCAATTTTAACTCGAAAGTTTCAACACGCGAGTGCGATTATTGTTGAGAGAAAGCGAGCGAATAAATTAATGAACAAAAACAAATGGAGAGAGAGTAATTTACGGGAGATGCAAATAATATGAGATAATGAACAAGAAGAAAAATGAAAGAGATGTGAGAAGAGCCGAAAATTATTAATTTTTTTTTTTAAAAAAGAAGATTCTATTAATTTAATGAAGAAAAAGGGTATGTGAGGTATGAACCCATCCATATAACAGTTTTGTATTTTTCTAAAGTTAGTTTCGTTAAATGATGGGCAATGGCATTGCAAAATCTATGGGTATACTTGATGTTAACTTATTCAAATTGTTTCATTAAGCTTTAGATTTCTGAATGTACCCAATAAATCTCGGTTCTACTACTCTACCTGTTGTTTACTAAGCTAACCACTCCTTGTGTGTCTGATTCCACAATCAAAGCGCGTACATGTGCATCTCTAGCAATCTGCATGCCCCATTCTATGGCTTCTGCCTCAGCAAAAGAAACATCTCCAAAGAATTTTGAGACTTTAATTGCAGCTGTTATCACCTTCCCATTCTCATCTCTAATAATAGCTCCCAGCCCTACAAGGTTTGATTCTGAGTTGGTAGCTACATCCACATTAACTTTGGCATATCCATTTTGCGGGGGACTCCACGTCTGAGTAAGCATCACCTGCTGATTTTCCTTGCGTGCATCACTTGGTTGTTTAACTCTTGTGTAGGCTTCAGTTACGGCTTCAGCTTTGGCAATAAGCACCTGGGGGTTTTCTCTTTTCCCTTGGAATAACATCTTGTTTCTTGCATTCCATGTCACCCAAAAAATTGTTACCATCATTTCTAAGTCAGCTTTTCCTCTTCTTATGTTCATGTCATGCATCATAGTCAGAATGTCTTGCCCAGGCCTTCCTCTGATATCATCTTCCATGTGAGTAAGCCTCCAAATTTTCCTGGCAACCTTACAATCCACTAACACATGAAGGACATTCTCCAACCCTGTTTTGCACGCCTGGCAGGTGGGCTCCTGAATTATTTTTCTCTTCCACAAGTTCTCAGCCGATGGGAGGAGATTCTTAGTAGCCCTCCATACGAAAATTTTGATCTTCTCCGGCAAGGCTAGGTTCTAGATTATATTCCATTGATTTTTTCATAGCCTCTGAACTTGATGCCATGGCTGGAAACTTCAACTTGAGTGTTGTTTGACACCCACTCTTTACAGTGTACTACCCTTTCTTCTCATAGTGCCAAATGATTTCATCTTCCCGTGGCCTTCTCGGCAAAGGAATTCTGACTATGCTATCAACATCCAACCTATCAAAATGGTTGTATATCAGCTTCTCATCCCAATGATTCTCCTCGTTTATCAATTTAGAAACTAGTGCATCAGTTGGCATATTTGGCTTGAACACAGGTTTAAAGGTTAGCGGCTTGGGGATCCAATTGGCCTTGTGGTTCTCAATCTGCTGTCCATTTCCAATCTTCTACCTAGAACCAGCATGTATAAAATGTCGCCCCCACAAAATGCTTCTCCAAATGAAGAAAGGGTTGGAGCCAAGCTTTGCATTCAAGAAGTCTTTATTCTAGAAATACCTGGTCTTTAGGACTCTCGACACTAAAGAATCTGGAAATTTCAAAATCCGCCAGCCTTGTTTTTCTACTAATGCCTGGTTGAAGCTGGAAAAATCTCGAAACCCCATTCCTCCATTCCATTTAGCTTGACTCAGCTTTTCCCACTTCGACCAATGAATATTCCTTCTATCACTATTTTATCCCCACCAGAAGTTAGCAACTACTTGCTGAATATCATTACACACTCCCATAGGAATCTTGAAGACACTTATTGCGTAGGCTAGAATGGCTTGCGCTGCAGCTTTGATCAAAATTTCTATGCCCCCGCATGAAAAGAGCTTATGCTGCCAGCTTAAGATCTTATTGTAAAGTCTTAGCTTAATGTCGTTGAAAAAGCTGCTTCTCTTTCTCCCAATCATAGATGGCAGGCCTAGGTACTTCTCGTGCCTTGAAACAATGTTGAGTCGAAAGATATTCCCAATTGCAGTAGGTTGATCACTCTGGATGTTGCCGCTTAGGAATAGAGAAGATTTCTCAAAATTAAAAATTTGTCCAAATGTTGTAGAGTAACAATCAAGGATCTTTTTCAAGTTTTGGTAATCGGCAGTTGAGGCTCTACTGAATATAAAGCTGTCATCGGCAAATAATAGGTGGGAAATCCTCAAGTCTCTACCAAATGACAGCCCATGGATACGCTTCTGTTATTCTGCCTGCAATAACAATGAGGAGAAGGCCTCTGCACATGTGATAAACAAGTTTGTGGATAGAGGGCAACCTTGCCGTATGCCTCTTTGAGGTTTGATTAACCCTCTAACCGAACCATTTATGATTATAGAAAACGAGATAGAACTTATACATCTAATGATCAAGCTAATTCATTTTTTAGAGAAGCCTAGGTATTTCATGGTTTGCTCAAGGCTACCAAGCCATTTCTTTTTCCTTTGCAGTGCCTAATTTTATGAAGGCATTCATAGCCAATTATGATATTGTCTGTAATCAACCTATCGGGAATGAAAGCACTTTGCATTAGGGAGATTATTTTGTGCAGGATTTGTTTAAACCTATTAGCAATTGACTTAGCCACAATTCTATAGAGAACGTTACAAAGGCTAATAGGCCTAAAATTTGTAACTTTTCTAGACTTCCCAATTTTTGGCACTAAAGCAATGTAGGTGTGGTTGAGAGGAGTTATTGTACCATGCTTATTTAGGATGTGAAGGCAAGTAGTGGTAACTCCCTCTTTAACTTGATTCCAATGTTTTTGATAGAACACTGCTGGCAGGCCATCTGGTCCCAGAGCCTTGGTTGGACACATCTGATTTAAGGCTTCAACCACTTCCTCTGTTGTAAACGACTTCTCTAGTAGCTCATTCATGTCTTTAAAGACTCTTGGGCTGATTCCTATAAGCGTTGCTGCCATCTGATCATGACTTGGCTTGGAGGTTGTAAAGAGTTTTGTGAAATAGTTACAGAACTCATGCTCCACTTCTTTGGCCTTCGCAATCCATTTCCCTGCATCAGTTTCAATCCCACATATTCTATTCTTCTTATTTCTGGATGAGGCCTTATGATGAAAAAATTTTGTGTTCTTGCCGCCTTCCTTTAGCTAATTCGCTCTTGAGCGCTGCTTTCAGTAAATTTCTTCATCAATGACAATGTTTTGAATTTGTCTTTCCACCCTCTTGATCTCATCTCCATTCCCATATTGAACTTTTCTTTGTTTCAAGCCCTGCAGTTGATTCCTTAGCTGTGCTAATTTTCTGTCTCTCCCCCCAAATTCCCATTTACTCTAATCCAGCAGCCGAGCCATCAAATTTTTTGCTATCTTCTAGAAAGATTTTATTGGGTTGTCCCTACTCCAAGTTCCATACACGATCCACTCCTCCTTGATTATATCCTTGGATGCAGCATACGGGCTCCACCTGTCCTCGTAGTGGATCCGTGATGAATGTCTCCCATCAAAATTCACTCCTTTATCCATTTCATGAACTACCATTAACACTGGGCAATGATCTGATGACCATGTGTCCAGTTTACTTGCTGCGCAATCTACAAAAATGTCACTCCAAGCTTTGTTACAAGCAAATCTGTCCAGCCGTTCCTCCACAAATCCCAGCCTGGATCTCCCATTATTCCAAGTGAGCGGGTATCCTGTATAGCCCACATCCATTAGCTCACAATCCCTCAAGGCTTCTCTAAATTCATTAATTGAGTTCAAGTTTCTGTCATTACCTCCACTTTTTTCACTCGGATGCAAGATTTCATTGTAATCGCCAAAGCAAAACCAAAGGCTAGAAGATAAGCCAACCAACCATCTTAGGAGCGTCCATGTGTGCTTTTTCTGGTTTGCTTATGGATGCCCATACACTCTTGTGCACCTCATTTGCTTCCCACTTGTCATTTGAATTTCAGCATCGATGTGATGCTTACTGAAAGACTTAATTTGCAAGCAAGTTTCCGGGTTCCAAAGCATTGCTATCCCCCCACTTCGTCCACTACAATTCACAGCAAAACAGTTTTCGAAATTTAGCTTGTTCCCAACCGTGTTCATTTGCATGGTTGTCAGCTTTGTTTCACATAAGAAAACTAGCTGAGAACCATACAAACGAAGGATTTTTTTAAGGCTAGAAATGCTCGGGGATTCCCCAAACCCTAAACGTTCCAACTGAGTATCTTCATAGTTTCCGGCGGGGTTGGCTTCTAGCCTCTGCCGATTTCTCTGTTGTGTTTGAATCAACAACTTCCATCTCTTCCACCCCCAACAATTCCCCGTTCAATTTGATTCTTGCTGTTGGTGAGGGATGTGCCTGTTTTTTGGTCTCTGATTTAGTTAGGCTATTAAGCTTTGCTTTCTTTTTTAGGCTTCGCTCAATTGTCTCACCAAATGGCCTTTTTTGAGCCCCTAGCCCAACTCTGACTCCTTCTCTCTTGGCTCTCTAGCTTGCCTCTTCCATCTCTTGTTGTTGGGCCGTATTTCAGAGATTCTCGACCCATCATCAATTTCAGCTTCCTCTGTTTCCTCTTGGTTTGCCTCTAATTTTTCCCTCTCTTTTTCCTTTTCATTTCCCGCCTTTGTTTTCAATTTTCTAGGCTCTGTTGCATTGCTAGTAGCCCCATCGTGCTTTTTGCCACCCATCTGCTTCTTATCCATCGGTTCTATCACTGCCCTTATTAAATGTTGCTCAACTACCCCTTCCACCTCACCACTCCTTGCAAGTTCCTTGGTTTGACTCGTTTCTTCCTCCAGGGGTTTTAACCCGTTTACTTCAACCAGGTTATTCTGGTTCTGTGGTTGCTGTTGGGAGGAGCCTTGATGCTCTGAGTTTACAGATTTCTCTTCCGATCTGCCCCCTCATAATTCCACTTCCCCTTGATTCGATTACTCTTTGAGCGTCCCCCTAGCATAATTACTTTCATCTAGCCACCAAATGGTAACTCCTCTTTTTGTTGGCCATGGTATCTACTGCACTCTTTGTATTGGTGCCCAATTATTCCGCAGCAAAAGCAGAAGTCGGGCAGACATTCATAGACCACTGGCATTGGGATGTCTGTTTCTCCTTCTTGTTTGAGGAATAAGATTTTCTCCAATGGCTGTGTTATGTTAATAGAAACTCCGATTCTTGCAAATTCCCCAATGCAGTTCCCATTTTCATTTGTTTCAACCTCCTCCACTAGCCCAATCTTTCCTCCCAGCTCGTGGAGAAACTCTTTTCCATACATGCAAGCGGGACGTTTCAAATCTGAACCCAAAAGAATGTATGTGTAAAGGATTGTTTTGTGACCTCCCCAATTCCCCTTGGCTCAGTAAGAACAATCAATGCCCTATTAAAGTGCCAAGGGCCCCCTGTTAAGACTCTTTTCTTATCCGCTTCCTCTGCAAATTTGAACATGAATATATTGTTTCCTAAGCTCTCGATTTTCACCTCTTTAAAGGTCCTCCAAATTTGCTGTAAAGCTATCTTCATTCCTTCTTTGTTGACTACTCTCGTAAGAAGAACTTTGCCCACTAAGCAGTTTGCCAATGCTTTTTCCTTTTTGGCTTTCAAACTTGCTTCCAGTGTCACCCTGAATTTATCTTCCTCACGTATAGTTATAGCTTTGCATTTGCGAATTAATTCATCAGTATCCATGGTAGATTGGTAGTTAATGTTTCAAGAAAATGTCCTAAATCCCCAACTGAACTACCCCGTGTTTAAGCCCCTCACCAACTCTGCTCTCACCAATTCTATTTATTACGAAACGTACAGCAAGTGATCAGTATAACTAGAAAGAAAAAGCACTCACCTTGGAGTGACCACCTGAGTCATTAAGACTAGGGATGACAATTATACCCGCAAACCCGCCTAAACCCACCCGTCCAAACCCGCCCGTTGCGGGTAATTTTACCCGTTGCGGGCGGGTTTAGTATTATAAACTAAAACCCGCACATGGATGCAGGTGGATTTGATATTAACCTTATACCCAATGGATACCCGCATGGATATCCACCAAACCCGGAATATTTTTTTCAAATATTTTTAATTTAATTTTAATCTAAAAATGTATAAAGAAAATAATGTCATTATTCAAATTATCAAATAGCCAAAGGTTCAAAGTTGTGTATGTGTGTATGTGGCCCATCTCTCATTCTAAAGTCATAACCTAAAGAAAACTAAAGACATTTCCCTTCGAATTAGTATTTGAAAATATTAATCTTAATTATTATTATAGGCATTGTGTTGGATGGGTGCTTATGATGGTGAATGAAATAAATATCTTCTCTTGGATCTTGTTTTAAATGATAATATGAAATGTAATTATTATTTTTAGATACTAGTTTGTATTTTTTAAATGGATTTGTGTAATTTATACTTAAATTTGAGAATTTGTGTTGGATTGATATTGAAATTTTAATTTTTTATTTACATTGTTTAAATATAAAATTAAGTATATTATATGGAATTTGAGGTTATTATTATAAATTTATATATTAATTATTTTTTATTTTAAATACAAAATCCCGCAAAAAATCTACCGGGTACCATTGCGGGTTTGGTAATTGTTAAAACCCGTTGCGGGTGGGTTTTTTAAAAAAATTAAAACCCGCTGCAGGTTGCGGGTGGGTTTGGTAATTTAAATTTTGTGCGGGTTTGGGTTTGGTAATAACAAACCCACTACGGGCGGTGCCCATTGCCATCCCTAGTTAAGGCTCCGTTTGGTACAACTTATTAAATAGACTTTATAACAGTAGAACTTATAGCACTAGAGCTTATATCAATAGAGCTTTTGGACAAAAAGTCATTAGGTGTTTGGTTGTCAATAAAAAAAGTACTTTTGAACGATTAAACTGTGTGATATTTTTTATATTATATATTTTTAGAAAAGCTCTATAACCTCTACTCCCAAAAGCTTAAATTTTGGGCTTTTACTAGTAGAGGTAAATTAATTTATTTAAGCTAAAAAAACTCTACTAAAAAATTAACCAAACACCATAAAAATATTTAAAAAGTACTTATACGATTAAATAAGTACTTATGGCTCTTAAATAAGTCATACCAAATAAGCACTAAGACTCCTCCAAGCTTCCATTCAAGCCTCTCTAAGAGAGAGAGAACTTTCGTGAAGGAAGACACATGTTTTTTTTTTTAATTATAAATTGTTATTTGTTAATATGAGAAGTAGCTAACAATATCGCAAACATTCATTTTTTAGTATAAAAATAATCAAACCAATTAAATACTAAAAATTATTAAGAGGGAATGTTTAGTTAATTAAAAATTTTCCTCATTAAAAAGTCACTTGCCTCCTTGTTTTCAAAACAGGTGCCGGGCCACCAGTCGAAAACCCAGCTTTCCTCCTCTTCTCCAAACGCACGCCAGCACAGCTGAGCCACTGCTCCACCGCCGCCGTGCCTTACCTTCGCCGCTGGCCGGAATCATCAAGCATTAGAAATGCGCAATCTTTTTCCAATTCGCAGAGCTACTTCTCTACTACGATTCAGTGGCGCACTCAATCGCCCACTATCAGCTCATGTTTCAGGTTTTTTTTTTCTCTTTTTAACAATTTTTTTTCTATAACTATTTCTATAGCTGCTGCAATGCCGAAATTTTTCATTATTTGGTTACTATTAAGAATACAACCAGACCCAGACCCACGCAGGTTTTGATTTGATTTATTTTCTTTTTTTAAATTCCAATTTCATTTTTACCCACTTTTATTTCTCACTCGATTAAATTTGATGTATTTACCCCCTTAGATTTCATCTATAAAAGTTTTGAACCCTGGAAAACGTGAAAAATTGAAATGTTTGTGTAGTATCTGTTGAATGCCCCTTTGAATTTGGTTGGGCAGATGTTGATCTTTTATTATAGTTGTTGGATATAATTTAGTTCATTTTCTTTTTAACTCTATAGGTTATTTAGAGAATGGGAAACGTCATTTTTGGTCTTCATGAAATGTTGCATGAGGAGAGGGTCAAAATTGTCTGCCCCGAGCTTTGGCAATTTGGGTACGAAACAAAATGTTTCTGCTCCGTATGCTTTAGGGTTCAGGAATTTCATTCATTCCACGGGTCGGAGGGATGATGAAATGGGAAGGAGTTCCAGGCCCATGGACTTTGTTAGGGGAATAATAGTGGAAGATGGAAAGAGATTTATGGGATCTTCTCATTTTCCTGGCTATAGTGTTGAGCAAATTGCTGACTGTCTACTTAAAGCTGATGTGCAATAGCACCTTTGTTATTGTGACGGATTCTGAAGGAAATAAAAAGATTAGGGCTTTTTCCAGATGTTTGCCAGAACTCTTGTTATGCTGCCAAAGTGACTGCAGAATACGTCGGATGTCTGGCAAGAAATATGGGTTTAAAATCATTGAATTCTTGAGGAGATCAGAATCCTGTTAGATATACGTTGAAGACACAACTTGTCGCCTGCACAATGGATGCTATGCTAACTCCCAAAGAAACACTGTATTTAAATAATAGCTGGCCAGCTTTGATATTTTGGCTAGCGAAAGAAACTTTTTGTTCAATGGTGGTATGGAGCTCGAACTTGTAGGCGGTGAATGAACATGTTCAAATGGATAAGAATTATTAATGCTTTTGGATTTTAGCACTAAAGGGAGTGAACATTGTCTTTTACTCTGGTTCGTTTTTTCTCATTTTTTATCAATGGTTATCTGAATTCATTATCCTGCTTATCTTGAGATGTAAGAATGTTGTCAATGATTATATATTATACTGAATTCTAATTTTCGTAACATAATTTGTACCCAAAATTTCTATAAAATAATTTTTCACATTATGCTCTCCATCCTTTTACTTGCTTTTGCAATACTATTGTGCCTCTTGTTGTCGACACGTTCGATCCTACAGTTAAATTAATAGATTACCAAGGGGAGTGTCAGATGAACAAGCATTGGCTTATGTTGCTGCTGCAGCATATGGTTTTCTGCTATAGAACAAATTTCTGGTTATTTGGTTACTGATATTCAGGGTGAAAGGCAAAGGTAGCTTCATGTGCTTTTCTTTCCTTTGTTGCTATTCTTATATAATTGCTATGACATCATGAGTGAACCTACTTGCTTGATGACCACAACAGCTAAATTGAAATATTGCGTAGCAGTGATCTTAAACTAAATACCTCAGTAGACGGTTGCAGCAATCATTGCTGTTGTTTCAAGGTTGGCATTAAAAAGGGAATAGACTCACTTTAAAAGATAAAACAATAACCTATGAAGAAAAAGACTCATTTTAACAAACAAAACAATAACCTACGTATGGTATTCTGTAATTGTTTGAAGTTAACTGGTACTTTCATCTTTGAGACGAAAGTCATGGCTGAAAACAAAAATCTTTTCCTTGTAAATGAAATGCCTCTGATATCAAAATGAAATATTTCCCTTTCTTTTCTTGTTTTTGTGAAGGGGTTGTTGGGAGGGGGAAGATGTTGGAGTTGTTGGAGTTCCTGGTGGGGTGGGATCATTCCAGGATCTACTTTTTCTGTTTGTCCTTAGTTGTACTGATAAACAAAGATCCTTTTTTGTTGGTGGAAGTTGGTAGCTGCAAGCTTAAGTCTGGATATTAGTGGTTCTACTTTTATGCTACCAACTTAGGTCTGGATATCAGTGGTTCTACTTTTATGATACTATTTTACTCTTTCTGTTTTTTGGTTTCTAAAATTTACTCAATATATGGGTCTTGTTGTATTTTGTTTCATTGCCACGTATTGGTAGGGCAAGTTTCATGTCTTGCATATGCATAAGTATGACAGCGACAAGAAGAGGATATCAGTTATTTTGGGGTTCCCTGACAGGACTTTGACACTCTATGCAAAAGGTTCTGACAGTCTATGTTAAGTGTGATAGTAAAGCTTTGAATATGAACATAATAAGGGGAACTGAAAGCTATCTTCGTGGTTACTCCTCTCTGGGTTTGAGAACGCTTGTTGGCATGCGAGAACGAGTGCTTCAGAATTTGTTCAGTGCAATCTTCCTTTGAGGCTGCTTCACTTTTTGCATGGTTGCTAGCAGTGTTGAAAATGATCTGTGCATACTGGGAACCTCTAGAATTGAAGATAAACTACAAGGGGTGCCTGAAGCTATTAAACCATGGGCTTTGACCGGTGGCAAGCAAGAAACTGTTGTTTCTACTGGCAATTTGTCTCCCAACAAGGAAGATGACATAAGTTATAATTAATAGTGTGGAGTATTTTAGAAAAAATTTAGAAGATGCCATTGCCATTTCTGAGGAGCTAATGACTGTATTTGGTTATTACACAACTCTGAAAGAAATTCTGGAGATGATATAACACAAGTGAGAATTGTCAACCATCCTTACAATTTATTTCTGATTCTCCATGATGTCCCATACCCTGACCCAGTTTTATCATCTCGAGTTGTAGCTTTTCCATTTAGATGGAACTGTTCTGTGGTACTGTGTTGCCGAGTAGCACCACTGCAAACAGCTGACATGGCACCTACATTTTGGTATGGTAACTACCATTAACTTCATTTTCTTAAAACCATTATGGTCTCTGTGAAATTTTTAGAAATTTTCAACTCACTTATTGGTGGTTATGGCTGAGAAATTCTATTGCAATGCTTAACAAGCACGAATGATGTTTCAATGATTCAAGTGGCTGGTGTTGGAATCGGCATTAGTGTCCAAGAGGTTAGCGAGTTATAATGGCTTTGGATTTTGCAATGGGGCGTTTAGATTCTTAGTTCCACTTTTTTTTTTTTTGGTCCACAGGCATTGGAATTATCAGCAGTGGATGGGCTACATGATATTGTACAACTTTTTAAGGAATGCAGTGCTTGTTTATATTTTATTTTGGTTGGTATTATTTGTGTGGACTACATGTTCTTGCTGCTGTCACTATCTACATATCTACATGTCAAGGAATTCCAAAAATTTCAGCATAAATCCTTATATTCACCTGAGTCATTTTTGTGGTTGTCTAGTGCCCAATTTTATGCAATAAGTTTTCTTTCCTTTTTATGGGTCCATAGGTATTTGCTTGTACACTTCTCCTTTTCTGCCATATTATAGACAGCTGCCATATTATAGACAGACCAAGGAAAAAAAAATGAAATTTACAATTAATTATCAGGCTTTGTACGTCATGAATAGTTAGTAGTTCATGACTGCTAATATTGTCATTTGTTCTGTGGGTATGTGCTGTCTGCATTTTGTTGCCTCTAATTCTTGTTGCTATTCATGATAATTTCCTAAGTAGGACTCTTCTAAAGTCTCCTCAACTCTGTGGGGCTGGGCACTGACAAGTGTGATACAAAACAAAATTGTTTTGTATCACAATGGCTAATACATTATAGTAGTGTGGTGTTACTTTTTTTATTCCTCTTGGAGCATACTGGGACAGCACCATTGATTTTTTGCTTTTTAAAAATTGGTGTGCAAACTAATTGAATTTCTATTTCTGTCACAGAACAGGAGAAGAGTGGTGTCGCTCTTGTTGCTCAGGAGAGATTTTCAGACCTAGCTCTTTTTTCACTGGAACAATCACCAATGTCCAGAAAAAAGTTGCAAGCTATCACTAGTAGGCATGGAATGAGAAAGTTGTTCTGGAAATGAAGACAGCAATTGGAACCCATAGGGGACATGGAGTTTTATGGCTGCACTCTTGGAAAAGAAAACGTTGTCAATTTCTAAGGAGAAAAAGAAAGAACACCAAAGTTTTCACACAATCAGTTATTTAATCATCTCTTGGCATTGGTCGAATTATTTATTGCCTCTATGAGCAAAATAAAGCTAGGAATGAACGGTTAAATGTGTTCTGTTTTTGCCCTCTTGTGGCACCTAATAAGTGCATGGTTTTCTCACCTGGTTCAGAATCAACAGTATGAGCAGGTTGCCTCAGTTATTTCGAAGTCATTAAAAGTTGCTGGAATCTCATGCTAGATTGACATAACAAGTTTGTGCTTTAGATAATACACGACTGTATATTGATTGATAAAATAGTCCACAGAAAAATAGTCACTAAATTTGCATGCATTAGTTGATCTGAACTTATCATTCGACGTATGAAATAGTTATTTTCTTGTATGTAGCTGCTAATTTTCATCAGTTTCATTTAATGATAAGCCTGATGAGAACACATGCAGAGGAAGTGACCATGTGTAGACCAGCTAGTTGATCGAAATGACCATTTCAACATCTGAATTCAGGGATGTGTCGCGAGGATCTCCAGTGGGATGGGGATCCCTTGCTACCCTCTTTGGCCATTTGCCATCCTGCATGATTGCATATATGCACGTTCGTCTACAAAATTTACGTGTAACTAAGAATTTTAGCCATTTCAGATAATTCCGCTTATGCTTTTTCTGTTTTCATGCATGCTTACACTTGAGGGTTTCATGCCCATATATTTGCGTGGAGCACTGTGATCATGGAGGGTTCGTGTGGAGTCGGCCCAATAATCTCATCTATGGCCGCTGTTTGTACAACCGCAAACTAGATATCATGGAGGTTGAGCTAGTCAAGTGGAGCTTCTGAAAATAGAAGGGATATTATGTATAATATTATATTATTTTATAGGATATCTGTCCTTGTAGCTAAAACATTTAAATTTTCATGCTCTTGATATTAAGAATATATGAGATTGTATTGTGTGTCTAATTTTTTGTTTTGTGGGCTACCTAAAATTGTTTGTTCTAATTATTCTATTATTATTTTAATAATTTAGCTTAATTTCTATTTTAACTCAGGGCCATTTTGGTAATGTTGTATCTTTTAAAATAATTATTGTTAATTGTGCTGTAGAAATAATCAGCTGTGAAGAGAATCTGTTAAATATTTGATAAAATTTATTTCTAAAAGTACTGTAAGTTTTAAAAGCAGTCGTATATATCTTATAAATTTTACTATTAAGTTACTGTAAGAGCGTAAATGACTGAATTAGATATGATGTTAAATAAAATATATTTAAACATCTATGAATATGTATATAAAATATTGTTTTATTGTGCATATATAATGATTGATAACTAAAATAAATATTTTATATTATTAATTTTTATTTTGTTATCTCAAAATAATTAGTAATAATAATAATCTCTTTAAAATTAATGATTTTATTTCCTAATTAAAAAGGATAATTTTAGATTTTTGTAACAAGTATAGGGATATATATGGAATTCTATTAAGTATAATATTGATTCTCAAAATCAGATTTTGAAAAGCTATTCCTTCTTCATTTTTTAAAATTTGTTGTATGCTTAAGTAATTTTATAAAAAGTGATTTCTTAAAAAAAATTACCAAACAGTAAAATTAGTTTTTAAGTTTTCAAAATTACTTTTAAGCTTCTAAAAAATTATTCCAAAAGAGCCATAAGACAAACCACTAGGTCTAGATAGTAATTGACATCTTTTTACATATGGATTGGCTTTTAAAAATATTTTTCTCATATTATTAAGCCTAATTATTAAAAAATGATAGAGCTTTGGGTATGCTATTCTGGAATGATTCAAGTATGCTTTTGTTATATTTTTCCATTGTTAACAAATTACCATAACATTTAAATAATTGGATTTCCAATATTTGCTAGTGTTTGTGTTGGTTTTTAGCTTGGCCAACCAAACAATAAAAATAAAGGAAAGAAGAATGGGTATTGAAGGTTGCCTAGCTATGTCTAGGATGTTCGCATGCAAATGGAGGAGGTTATCTGTGTGGGGAGAGTATAGATGAAGAGGGGAATAAGCTTAGGAGAAAATGAGGTTGAGTGCCACCAGATTTAAACCGATCAACTCCTTTAAAACAGAGCAAGATGCTAACGTTAAAGGTGGAGCTGGCGGTAGCCGGCGTTCACACTCTGACGCTTAAGTTAGATTATAAAAGACCAAGGGGTGCCTTAAGGTCAAAAAGGAACTCAAAGCTTAAAACAATAGAGGATCAATTTAGAAAAGGAAGAAGATGCGTGATGGATGAAATAATGAATTGTTGTTACCGTTAGAGTGAACCTTGAGCTTTTATGGAGTGTGCATGATGGTCATTTGGTAAATTTATACACGTGTTGCCTAATTAGTTGCTTTCTGTAATTGAATTAGTGATCCTGAGATGGTGATAGTCTCAGGCTTAGGGGGCAAGAAAACCACCAGCCACCCTTTTGCCCCTTGCTTTATATACGTGGCATTCCCTGCAGCTTGTGGTCCGGCTACTTTTTGGACCACTGCAGGGGTAGCTGACATGGCGCCTGTTCATTGGCTGAGCTAAGGTATCTTTCTTGCTATTGGTTTCTTATATTCAACCAAAGGTCATATATTATAATAGCGTGCACTGTTCACTTGTGCTCTTAACAACCAAAATTCCGAGTTTCAATTATACCCTTTGAAATCCCATGTCTTTTTAGAATTGCCATTCTTTATGAGGAGCTTACCTCCTAGTTCTCCTTTAGCGGTTCTATCATTCTGTTCAGACAGTCGTGATTTCAATTGTTTGACTCCCTTTTACTACATATCATCATGTTGTTGGTCCACATTTGCTTTTATAATTCCCCACAAAAAAGATCCCTCTAGTTTGTTTGTATTAAAAAATTTTGAAGCACAAGAAACTCTAAGAAAAAATTATTACGTGCTGACACGTGGCAAGCGTGTTTCCAGTTTCTAGGTATGGAGACAGTGGAAGGACCTGAGAGATATTTTGTCGTAGGGAAACTGATGGGCACTAGGAGGTCTTATTGAGAAATTTCTCCCCTTTCTCACTTGGATACGTGGGCCTTTCATTTGAATTTTAGTGGTGGGTTGAGTGGGTTTTAAATGCTCTGGTGGTTACCCCATGTGGTGTTTTTTCATTCCTCATTTTTTGCACTTCCTGCCGCCTACAACTATACTCTTGCTGTCGCGCCACCTCGTGGTGATCCTCTGAGCTTAGATCTTCATCAACAGCTCCAATTCTTTCCCGTCTTTTCATGTACTCCTGACACCCTCTCAGCTGCTTTCTCACCTTTATCGCTAGATCAAAATCATCTCAAGAAGCAAATCATCCATTCCTTACCACATTCCTTTTATTACACATTTTTCTACATAAAATCGATCTCTTTTTTTTTTTACTTAACACCTCCATTTCCAAATTTCTTTAACCTTTTCCTACAAAGGAAAACTTTTCTTTCCAAAAACCTAACAATTGACTGATTCTTGACGTGTTGAAGGTACTTTCTCAGTGAATTTTTTTTCTCCCCTATTCTCCATCAATCCAACCCTCATTCCCCTACTTCACCACTACCGCTGCATCATTTCCATTCCTCTGTTTCTTCCCATCATTACCCTGTTTCTTCACCAAAGATGCCGAGTCATTCGATGCCACTCCATCCTTCACCAATGTTAGTAGGTGCAGCACTCTGATTTGCCTTCAAATTTTTAATCTTTAACAGAAATTTCTGAACTTTGAGTTTGGTTCTTCACACTGGATGGTGCCTTATTGACAACTGAGGTTTGATTCGCCTTCAAAATTTGATCTTTATCAGAGAATTCTGAACTTTGAGCTTGGTTTTGCACACTGGATGGTGGCTTATTGACAGTTGAGGTTTAATTTTGATACGGTACGAAGGTCGTCAAGAGTATCAAAGCCAATCACTAGGCATGAAGGTTACACATGAAGCATAATGGAATTATGCATGCAACATGCAAGAAGCATACCAAACGGTGCATGGAATTATGCATGCAACATGCAAGTAGCAAAAGGATAAGTCTGGAGCAATCTTCGTGAGATCGTTGCCGACTTGGTGGAGAATCGTTATTGATTTATTTTATTCTGTTACCCGACTAGTTAGGATATTTAGCTAGTTGTTGAGTCAAGGTTGTTATCTTAGCCTACAAATTCGGTTGTTTAGTTGAGTTGTTTTGTTGTATTTCTTTTACTATAAATAAGCTCCAGTACTCATGAATAAAGGCATTCAGTATTACTCAAATTCAACTTGTGTGGTCGTTCTTACCCTGAACATAACAACTATTATTAACGCTTTGACAGAGACTTTATAAGTGGTATCAGAGCGAGATTAACTATGACCACCAATAGAGAACAAATTGAGTACTTAGAAGGGGAGCTCGGTAACTTACAAGACAGCATGAACCGCATGGAGCTAGGGGTCAACGACAAGCTGCACCACCTTGAGGAAACACTTAGCAAGTTGGCTGACTCCATTAGAGTTTCCAGGGGAACGCCAAGTCATAGTATCCATGATCAGATGGGATCGTCACGACCACTTCGTGAAGAGGCTGAAAGGGGTCGCCATCAATTCGTGTCTCAAGCAGTCAAACTGGATTGTCCGCGGTACTCAGGCGAGGATCCAACAGAATGGTACAACCGGATAACGCAATTCTTTGAATATCAAGAGGCAACGGATGAGCAGAAAGTATCACTAGCTTCATTCCATCTTGAAGGGGAAGCCAATCAGTGGTGGCAATGGTTACGACGAGACTATCGAGAAAAGGAAGGACAGTTACGTGGGAAGCATTTGTGGAAGAATTATGGACATGTTTTGGTCCTACAGATTGTGAAGACTATGATGAGGCACTATTTGAAATATAAGTGTGCAACCCAAGAGGGGGGGTGAATTGGAATTTTAAAAATTATCCTAGCAAATCCACACAACAAGCAATCTAATGTCTTAATAAAAATTGAAAGCAATAAGTTCAATCAAAACACAATAATTAAAGAGCAAGGGAAGAGAAAGCAAACTCAAGGATTTTTACGTGGTTCGGCAATCCCCGCCTACGTCCACGC
>MKYO02026037.1:126109-160836 GCA_002013955.2 Citrus medica | reverse complement strand
GAATTTCTAAATAATGCTTTGTTTATCCCAAAACTTTCTGAAATTATGATATTGCCAAAGATGCTATAACACTTTTCAAAATAAGTCCTTTACCAAAATTTCAAGCAATACTTGTTTATTTCAAAGTTTTCAAAATTCTTTCAATTAAACCATAAACTTTGAAAACAACCAATTTCATAAAATCATTTTTCCATTAAATATGAAACATTTATAATGTGAAAATAATGATTTATTTAAAAAGAATAAAAACAATAAATTTCATGAAATCATTTTTCCATTAAATATAAAACCTTTATAATGTAAAAATAATGATTTTATTTAAAAAGAATATTAAATAATTTAGGCTTAAAAGATTAATCATTCTTAATCTTGTTTGTTATCATCAAAATCAATATTATGGAAACATATATGTTAACACTATTAAGGGTGATACAGATGGGTTCACTTCGTGACTACTAAAAAGAATTTGAAAGGCTTGGGAATAGGGTGCAGGGCTGGACACAAAAGGCATTAGTGGGAACTTTTATGGGGGGATTGAAATCAGAAATATCAGAAGGTATCCAAATGTTCAGGCCAAAAACATTAAAAGAAGTGATTAACTTAGCTCGTATGAAGAATGATCAATTATCACGACAGAGAAGGCTGCTGCGTTATCCATTTAACAATCGTACAATAGCATCACTATCAAGCAACGCTCATGCTCCATTACCTGGATCTGCCGGCGAGCGCAGGGGCTTTGTTTTAACTACAATGACAAATTCACAGCAGGACATAAGTGTCAAGGTCCACAACTATTGCTTTTTTAGAGTGAAGTAACAAGTGAAGACTCCACATGTGAAGAGGTACCTGATGAATTGCAGAAAGGATTAGAACCAGCCGACCCAAAAATTACCTTATATGTACTGACAGGATGGGCAGCCCCCCAAACTATGCGTGTAACAGCCAAGGTAGGACCTTTTGACATCATAGTGCTGATTGACAGCGGCTCAACTCACAATTTCATCAGCTCTCGGATGGCTAACATGTTGCGGCTACCAATTGTGCCCACTACCGAATTTTCAATACGGGTCGCAAATGAGGAAACACTGACATGCACATGAAAATTTGAAAAGGTCAAGATTTTATTACAAGGTGTACTCATACTTGAGGCCGATGTTATTATTGATACGTGTTGGCTCAAATGTGGTGGTAGGTTTCACGAACAGAGTTTGGTGCTCTGGAAACAGTTACTACATGAGGAAACAACATGGGAGGATACTGCAGTACTCAAGCAACAGTTTCCTCACTTGACCCTTAAGGACAAGGGTGCACTTCGTGGAGGGGGTATTGATACGATACGAAGGTCGTCAAGAGTATCAAAGCCAAGCACTAAGCATGAAGGTTACATGTAAAACATAATGGAATTATGCATGCAACATGCAAGAAGCATACCAAATGGTGCATAGAATTATGCATGCAACATGCAAGTAGCAAAAGGATAAATTTTTGTTGGTAATTACTTGGTGAAAATTGTCGGCTAGTATATGTATTACACGTTGAAATATTTGTTGGTAATTATTTGGTGAAAATTTATGGTTGGGTATAAATTTTTGTTGGTAATTACTTGTGAAAATACATGTTCATTATTGAAAATACAATTGTGCAATTATATGTTCATCACTGTAATTAGTTCGATTTAGCCAAATTTAAGTGAAATACTAGAAAAACTTATTCGAATAAAATATAAGTCAAACATCAATCACATTCATTGTTGTCTTCATTACGTTGTTGATGTAGCAAATGTTGGACACTTGCACTTCCAGATCCTTCGTACGTCATCGAATGAGAATGATAATGTGGTTGCAAAGCATAAGGCGGGAGTGATTGCTGTAATATATAAAAAATTAAAACATGATATGAGATTTTAGAAATTAAAAAATATAAGTATACACTAACAAATTATGATTTTAAGATGAAAACTTACTTGGTGCCAATTATAAGGAAATGGTTGAAAAATATTGTGCACACTAGGGCTGGGCAAAATCGAATTCGGGTCGGATTCGGATCAACTCGATCAGATTTCAGGTTGATCGAGTTGGATAAAAGTTCATCCGAATTCAACCTGAATTTATAACCCGATCCGAATATAATTGAGATAAGATTGGATCGGGTGAAAAATTCGGATTGAGTTCGGATCGGCCAGGGTTCGAATTAGATATAATATATAATGAAAATACGCCAACTACCAAGTATGAACTCCAAACTCAAGCTTTCAAAACTCAAATGTCAGCAGCCAAAATTCGGGTTGCAGCTTGCAGGTTTGAATGGAGCTCGAACCGAATCGAGTAATGGTGGAGGATTCAAGGCATGGAGGTTAGCAAATCTAGTACCTAGTAGCAACGAATTGATAGATCGGGTCACCATCCTCGTGGAGCAGCTTCGATTGGCGTCAGTTTCAGTGGTTGTTGTGTTTGGTGCCCGTGTGGCTGTCGGTAATGGGTTATGAGTGAGGCTGCTTGTGCCTTGTGTCGTGTGATGTCGTTTAAGGGGAGGCTGTTTGAGGGAGGCTATCGTTTGTTTGAGGGATGCTGTTTGTGCCTTGTGCAGTCACTGCCATGTGCTGTTTTCTAGTGTTGTTAATGGTTTAATGCGTTGAGTTGTGTTTGTTTGTAATACTTTGTGTCTAGATTGAGTGGTGTGCGTTGAGAGTTTAGGATTTCTGGGTTAGGATTTAGGGGCTTCACTGCAGTTTAGGTTTCAGTTTTCCTTTTTTATGTTCTTGTTTCTGATTTTTTTTTTGTGTCAACCCGATGGGGTTCTCGGATCGGATATCACGATCCGATTGGGTTTTCACAAATTCATCTGATCGGATTTGATTAACAACCCGATCCAATCCGAACTCGATAATTTTTTGATTGAATCGAGTCGGATCGGATATTTTACCCACCCCTAGTGCACACCACCTTGGGTTGGGTATATAGGCCCGTACGAAAAAAAAATAAAAATTATATATGTAAAATCAAAAATAAAAATTTTAAACTAAAATTTCTTCACGAATTACATTCTTACATTATAGTAGCCTAAAAGCCCTGTATTGGTTGAAACAAAATCAAAAAAAAAATTTAAATTAAAAAATTCTAAATCCCATACATCATTTAAATTAAACAAATTCTAAATAAAAAGATTTCTAAATCAAACACAACATTTATATTAAAAGAAATTTTAAATCCAACACAAAATTTAAACTAAAAATTTATTAATCAAATTTTTCATTATCATTTCATTATCATATAACAAAAAATAATAAAAAAAATAAAAAAATACTCTTTACTAGTTGGGTGTTTTACTTCAAGCTAGTGATGAACTACTCCTGCTAGGCTGCTAACGCCGTTTTTCTGCTTCTGAAATGAGAGAAAAATCCCAACTCAATCCTTTCACGTGAATGAGCAAATACTCCTACCCTAATGACGTTCTCTCTGATATATAAGTGTGCAACCCAAGAGGGGAGGTGAATTGGAATTTTAAAAATTATCCTAACAAATCCACACAACAAGCAATCTAATGTCTTAATAAAAATTGAAAGCGATAAGTTCAATAAAAACACAATAACAAATGAGTAAGGGAGAAGAGAAACAAAGACACGAATTTTTACGTGGTTTGGTAATCTCCGCCTGCGTCCACACCTCCAAGCGATCCAAGCTTGAGGATTTCACTATCCGAGCCTTTCAAGACTTCAACCGTTTACAATTGACTTCAAGGTGTCAATGAACCTTTACAATAAAGAGATTATTTCCCAATCTCTTCACTCAAGTGTCTCACACACTCAAACTCTTATAATTAAGATGAAAAAAATGAAAGTTACAATGCAACTCACTCAAAGAGTAGATATTCAAAAATGGAAAACAAGAGATGATTTAATATTTTTGTGATTTGCGAATTGAGAGCTCAAGATATCTTGTGTGCTTTTTGTTTTTGCTTGTTGGAGAGATTGAAAATGAATTGGATTTGAGTTTATATAGTTTGATCTCAAAAACTAGCCGTTATGCACATTT
The DNA here is from genome assembly GCA_002013955.2 of Citrus medica. Lineage (NCBI taxonomy): Eukaryota > Viridiplantae > Streptophyta > Magnoliopsida > Sapindales > Rutaceae > Citrus > Citrus medica. The sequence goes on along the minus strand of MKYO02026037.1, from coordinate 156,805 downwards.
TGGTCATAACCGGCTTACCGTTTACGGACATCCGGTTAGTCGCTTAATGTTATTGTTACAGCCACAATTTTAAATTTCTGAACATCCGGTATGCCACTTGTGAAATCCGGCTAGCTGTTTAAGTTCCAGAGACATTCTGCCCAAATCCGATTTACCGTTTGTCAGGATCCGGTTAGCCGCTTACTACAGTAACTGCTACAGTGAAATATTTTCTAAATTTATAATTTAACCCTAAAACTTTATAAAACTGTATTATGACCCAAAACATTATGAAAGCTTTCAAATAGGTCCAATTTTAGAATTTTAAATAATGCTTTGTTAATCCCAAAACTTTCTGAAATTATGATTTCACCCAAACTATGTGAAATTATAGAATGACCCAAAATATTTGAATAGTTTTAAATAGGTCCAAATCCGAAATTTAAAACTCTATCAAAGATATAAAAATGCTTTCATTTTAATCCAAAACTCTTTAATTCCATAACATCATTTTCTTATTATAAAAGCACAATTCATAAATCTTTACTTAATCAATACATGTGGTTTGTTATCATCAAAATCAATATCTATAGCCATATAGGCTAACACTCTCTGCTTGTGAAATGAGAGAGAAATCCCAACTCAATCCTTTCACGTGAGGAGTAGTACTTTTCAGCTAGAATCAAACGTGGGGGACAGAGAGTAAAAAATGTGGAAAAAAGAGCAAGAGTTCATGTTGGGGGGGGGGGGCGAGAGAAACGACATACAGTAATGTCGTTTCTCTCGGCATTCTCTCAACATTCTCGCTAAGAAGCATTTTCAAAGGTTAAAAGCCAACAAAGCTGCATGTTCTGTGAAATTATTGCCTAATAAAATATGACTAGCATAAATTCATATTATTATCTATAATTTAAATAGATAATTTTTGGGTGATAAGGTTAGTATGCAGGAGATTAAAATGAAGGCAAGTGTAGTTTGGCTAGCTTGACACTTGTATTAGATAAGCACAAAATTATCTATAAAAGGGGCAAGATTGTGCAGTAAAGGGGGCCAAGACAGAGGCAACAAGGAAGCGGCAAGTGCAAACACAGGGAACAACAACAACAACAAATAACATAGAAGAGCAGCAACAATGAAAATAAAGAAAAGATGAAGCATATACTGTAACATATGTGGAAATTAAAAATGAAAATGAGGCGGTTAAGGATTTTATAAGTAAAAGAAAAGAGCTGGAAATAGGGGAATATACTCACACATGAGAGAGAGAGGGGAAGCTGCCAAAACCGACCCAACTACAGTCCCAAAACCCGACCCGACCTACGAACGTGACCCAGCCATATCTTTAAGTTCCAGCCACCCCTCCGGTTGAGCAAGGTATCAATCGAAAGCCCATGAGACACTGGTCATACTTCAGCTGTCATCTTCGCCGAAAATTGACCGAAACACCGCCGTTTAAGGCTTGAGAAACTGCGGCCGAAACCCATTACCACTGCCGTTGATTCTACCGCAATTTGACCACGCCACAATCTCAGTTTTGTTCCCCACGACTCCCTCTTCAATTCCCGACCATCCACAATCACTAGGAGTCATTGTTTCACCGCCGGCCCATTGTTGGAAATTCACGGCTGCCAAGCTAGATTTCGGCGTCGTTGCCGCGCGTGGGAGCTCACCGCCGGTACTATTAGATTCATTGTGATTGGAACTTCTAAACTTGAGCTTCTCAACCAGTATTGACTAAATTCCGGTGACCGTTGATCGGTAAGGGCATTTCGGTAATTTTGCACTATGAGGGCGATTTTATAATTTCTGAGCCTGTGGATATTTTAGTAATTCCTGAAATTGAGAATTGAGTGTAATTACGATTCCGAGGGTAATGTGGTGATTTACGATTTCAGAGTATTTTAATGATTTATAGACTCGAGGGTGTTTTAGTAATTTTATCGACATGGGAGTTGTAAATTATGAATAGATGTTCGTTTTGAGTTTATTGCATAAAATTTAGTCGTAATTCCGATTTATGGAAAATAATTATGTCGTTTCCTTGATTTAGGGGGATCTGCGAGCGAGAACCGGTTCGCGGACGTGAACGATAACCGAGTCTGAACATCGTCACTGTGAGTGGAATATATAAAATCTATTTTCATAGTTAATTATGATAGCAAAGCGTGTTTGCAAAATAAGTATTTTAAATGTTCTGATTTAATGATTTCCTTGAAATGGATTTTATACACACATTGATATTATATTAAAATGTTTGGTCAATGGTTTTCCGTGTCAACTTTGAATGAAATATGATAGTATTTTAAAGATGAGAAAAGTGGATTTAGATGTGATAATGAAAAGAAATGTATGATTTAAAGTATGATTAGAATATACATGAATATGAGTATAGAGATTGTTTTTAAAATCATTGGACATTACCCTTCCGTTCAGATACAGTGATACAGATGAAATGAGAGGTCTTTGGGGCCCGTCTGAACACACATAGAGGCTTTGGGTCATGTGTTTGGCCGTTTCTGCCTTTTGGGAGCATGTGCATGCGGTATAATGATTACAAAGATACAAATATGAGATACAGACAGATATTGAGATACATATGATACGAATGAGATACATGTCTTTGGGGCCTGTCTGAGTACACACAAAGACTTTGGGCCGTGTGTTTGGGCGCTCTTATCCCTTGGGGACTAGATTATGCATGCACAGATATGATGAGATATGAGATGGTATTTCCCTGTCTATCCGTGTAGTTCCGGAGTGTGACGGTACCCAGATAGTACGTCATTGCCTGTCCATTGAGGTCTGGATACGACAAGATTATTTCCCTGGGTACTTGTTTGGTGATGATTTTCAGATTTGTATATTCTATATCATATTGTGATATGATTTCCATGGTTATTTGGTACGATATTATATATGTCTTTCATGGTTAGTAATCTAATTTAAATGTTAAATGATTTATTACTGGTTTCTCGCATATGGTTTGATGAAATCGTGTTTGGAAATGATATGATTATTTTTTTAAAAGTAAGAATTAATTTTCAAAAACTACTATCCACTCACTGATCTCACTAAGTTTTATACTCACCCCGTTTTTATTATATTTTTCCCCCCCACCAGGAGGTTGCAGGTATACCAGACCGACCCAGCGACTGTAAATATATTTTGAGTCTTGGCCACGTGATTGTATTAGAAGATATAGATGATTTTATTAGGACCTCTTGGTTATCTCGTTCTTTTGGGATTGTATAATTTTGTTATATTATTCTTTTGGGATTACGAATAAACTGAGATATTAATATTAGTTATAATATTATTTTTTGAGACTCTGGAGATATTTTGAGTAAAACTCAGCGTTTTGGTTGATGATGTTGAACGTTGGAGTTTGTTGTGTATTGAATTATTTTGAGAGTATTCGTTTTACATATTTTCATATTTGGAGTGTTATATATATAACAGAGACTCTGCCGAATTTTTGGCAGAATCTTTACTAATGAGATTATTATCAATCCAGTTTGGATGAGGTTAAATAAACTCACCCTGGGGTTCGGGGCGGGTAGTTTCATAGAAGAAGAGCAGTATCAACAAAAATAAAGAAAAGATGAAGCATAGAAGTTAAAGGCGCCAAGGGGGGATTCAATTCATAGAAGCTAAGGCAGGAAAGAAATTCAAGAACTCAAATAGAGGAAGAAACTAGGAAGAAGAAGACAACAGCTTATTTGTTTGCAACAACAATTGGTGCTTTCGTTGAGAGGCGATTCTAACAAGCTCAAGGCACAATACTCATAGCGTACACAGTATTTAACTTTCAAGATACAAGAATGGCATAACCATCGCAAGAACCAACACTCCCAGAGGAACACGGGACAAAAACCCTTGAGGAAAGAACTCGGGTTGATTCGTTGTTAGCACTCCAAGAACAGTTATCACTCCAAAATCAGAGTTTAATCCAGATTGAAGCTTCATTAAAGCAACATCTTACAGCAACTCTGGAACAACAAATGAAAAAGATTCAGACAGAGTTGAATCAATTAAATCAAGAAGAGCCTGCCAAGTTGCAACGTACAAATGAAAAATCAGCGACCCATCCGTTGGAGTTGACGAATGAAAAACATATAGAATTAAGTCAGGAAAATCCACATAAGAACTTGAAAAGAAGAATTCAAAATTTTCGAAACAAATCTTTGATTTCAACTTCAACATCTGAAAGTGACGAGACATCATCATCCAGTTCCAAGACCTCACGGAATAACAAACTTTCTTCCAAGTATATTGAGAAATTAATAGAGCAGAAAATGAAAAAAGTTAAGCGCATCAAAAATTCAGAAATATTATGACTTGAAGATGAGATATTGAAGGCCGTAAATTCCCCTCTCAGTAAAAAATTTTTGGAAATACAACTTCCAAAAAAATTTGTTATGCCAAGATCAGGTTTTATAATGGAATGTCAGATCCAATAAACTACGTTAGACATCATAGGCAGACAATATCTTTGTATGAGCATGACGATGCTTTAATGTGTCGTGTATTCCCCTCTAGTCTTGAAGGACCAGCATTAAATTGGTATTATAGCTTACCATCAAATTCAATCCACTCATTTATAGATATATGTTCAACATTCATAGGGCAGTATTCAACTCATCGAGACATGAAGAAAGGATTAGATTATTTGTTTACAGTGCAAATGTGGCATATGGAGAGTTTGAAAGATTATATCCGAATATCTAGATTAGAATTCGCTAAGGTTGAAAACTGTGATGACCAGCTTGCAATAGTGGCTTTTAAGCGAGGACCTCCATCAAATCACCCACTTTTTGAATCACTTGTCAAAAATAAACCAAGTTGTATGTGGGATCTACTAATTCGAGCACATAAGTATGTAACACGGGAAGAAGAAAAGAAGAATCTTGCATCAAAATCCAACCAAAATTATAATCGAGAGCAAAGATTTTCGGAAAACCGACGTACATAATCAATACATCAAATGAAGAAAGAAGAGAGCAAGCACTGATCCATTTAGAAGCATGTCATCAAAGAACCAAGTCAGTCTTCAATGAAAAGGTCAAACATAGAAAATTTCATTTGGGAAATTTAGTCCTCAAGAAAATCTTCTACAACAATCAAGAGTTTATTTCTGGAAAGTTAGGTCTAAATTGGGAAAGTCCTTATAAGATTGTCGGAATCGAATCAAAAGGTGCTTATTGGCTCTCGGACATGGAAGGGAAAAAACTAGCAGGACCCTGGAATACTAGCAATCTGTGCATTTACTATGTATAAAAGTTCCAATTAGTTTATGACTAAACTGGAAGAGTTATAAATATACGCATATATATCAATACAACAACGATCTTTCTTACTGGGGAAATGAATATTCTTATACTTGCAAGATTGAAATGATAGATTTAATTCATTACAATTAAATCTATTAATTCATATTTCATGACTATTAAATTAAAATGTTAAATCCATGATTAACCAACAGCTTCAATAGCTGAAATTTTTTTTAAAAAAAAAAAAACTTTTCAAGGCTCTACCTTACTTGAAATTATAAAGTTAAATTCATGATTAACCTACAGCTTCAGCAACTGCAAAGTTGATTATAAAAAATTAACTTTCAAGGCCCTAGCCTTATTTGAAATTAAAAGGTTAAATCCATGATTAACCTACAATTTCAGCAGCTAAAAAATTTTTAAAAATTAATTTTCAAAGGCTCTAGCCTTACTTGAAATTAAAAGGTCGATCCTTTATCAATCTAAAAGCCCAGGTTCAAAAATTAATCGACTGACACCTATATTTTTGCTTCAAAGCTTTGAGCCCCGTGAATTCTTCATCCGAGTCATATCGGTAAACTTGCTTCTCTTTGTTTTCTTCGGTGCCCGAAATAAACATAGATGACTTAGAGATAATGACACGTACATCAACAACTGCCAAAATATTGTATTATATTTTATTTTAAAATATAAAACAATGGAAGGTTTACTGTTAATGAATAAAATATTACTAGCATAAATTCAGATTATTACCTATAATTTAAATAGATAAATTTTAGGTGATAAAGTTAGTATGCAGGAGATTAAAATGGAGACAGGTGTGGTTTGGCTAGCTTGACACCTGTATTAGATAAGCACAAAATTACCTATAAAAGGGGCAAGATTGTGACAGTAAGAGGGGCCAAGTCAGAGTCAACAAGAAAGCGGCAACTGCAAACACAGAGAACAGCAGCAACGGCAAATAACATAGACGAGCAGTAACAACGAAAATAAAGAAAAGATGAAGCATAGAAGTTAAAGGCGTCACGGGGAATTCAATTCATAGAAGCCAAGGCAGGAAATAAATTCAAGAACTCAAACAGAGGAAGAAGAAGACAGCAGCTTATTTGTTTGCAACAACGTTATCTATCCTGCATTGTCACGCTCATTTTCGTAATTGATTTCATCTCGTCGATATTTCACTGTCTCTCTTATGGCTTCTTTTTCTTCATCTCCCCGAAACAGTAATAAGTATGAAGTTTTTCTTAGTTTCAAAGGAGAGACACCCGTGACAACTTTACCAGCCATCTTTATTCTGCTCTGTGTCAAAATAAAATTGAAACTTTCATTGACAACGATCTTAAGAGAGGAGATGAAATTTCACAGTCTCTGCTTGATACAATTAAAGCATCAACCATCTCAATTGTCATTTTCTCAGAAAGATATGCTTCCTCAGGATGGTGTCTCGATGAACTCTTAAAGATCCTCGAATGCAAGCACGGTTATGGACAGATTGTGATTACCAGTTTTCTATCGCGTTGACCCGTCACACGTGAGAAGGCAAACGGGGAATTTTGGAGATTTTTTTTTCGAAGCTCGAAGAACGATTTCCACAGAAGCTGCAAAGATGGAGGAATGCTTTGACCGAAGCAGCCAATCTTTCTGGCTTTGATTCTCATGTAATTAGGTAACAACGATCTTCTATCTAATTCTTACTATCAATTAATCTAGTATGCGCAATAAATGACATTATAAGAATGGGTTTAACTTAACAATAGTTTATTAATTAAATCATTTTTGTGAAGATTAGGTTAGTGTCTTGCATATTTAATTAATTTTTCCAATTGTTTTATTTGATGAAATTGTTCTTCACATTAAATTAGTTATTTTATAGTGCAACTAATTACAAACACATGATTCTCTGTCTCGTTTATATATATTTGAACTAGTTGCTGTTATTTTTTTACTAGGCCTGAATCTAAACTTATTAAGGAAATTGCCAATGAAATTTTGGAGAGGATTGATGATACTTTTCAAAGTGATAACACAGACTTGGTTGGGGTTGAACGGCGCATTAAAGAAATTGAATCATTGTTATGCACTGGGTCTGCAGGTGTTTACATATTGGGGATTTGGGGGCATCGGTGGTATAGGCAAGACAACAATTGCTGATGCTATTTTTAACAAAATCTCTAGACGTTTTGAAGGTTCTTACTTTGTGCATAATGTTAGAGATGCAGAAGAAACGGACAGAATAAAGGACTTACAAAAGCAACTTCTGTCCAAGTTATTGAATGATGGAAATGTGAGGAACGTCCGGTTTCAGCTCAAGAGACTTGCTCGCAAGAAGGTTCTAGTTGTTTTTGATGATGTGAATCATTCAAGAAAAATAGAATCATTAATTGGACGCCTTGATCAGTTAGCTTCAGGGAGTCGAGTAATAATAACAACAAGGGATAAACAAGTTCTTCAAAATTGTTGGGCCAGTCAAATATATGAGATGAAGGAATTAGTTTATGTTGATGCTCATAAGCTTTTTTGTCAATATGCTTTTAGAGGAGCCCATCTCGATGCAAGTTATTCGAAGCTCACACACAAGGCAATAAAATATGCGCAGGGAGTTCCTTTAGCTCTTAAAGTTTTGGGTCGCCATCTATGCGGAAATAGCAAAGAGGAATGGGAAAGTGCAATGAGAAAACTGGAAGTAATTCCTGACGTGGAAATCCAAGAGGTGTTAAATATAAGTTATGATAGCTTGGATGACTCTCAGAAAAATGTTTTTCTAGATATTGCATTTTTCTTAGAAGGAGAGCGTAGAGATGTGGTGATAAGCTTTTTTGTTGCCATTGGCTTGGAAGCTAAAATAGAGTTAAGTGTTCTTGATGGTAAGTCTCTCATAACTTGCTTAGATAACCAGATAAGAATGCATGACTTGCTGCGAGATATGGGAAGAGAAATTGTTCGAAAAGAATCTATCGATCATCCAGGAAAGCCCAGTCGGTTGTGGTATCACAAGGATATTTGTGAAGTTTTGAAGAAAAATAAGGTAAGCAATAATAGGTTTTAAATTGTATCTTATTTATGTTATATTTATAGTATTAGTTTGTCTGGATTTTTCCTTTTGAATAAGAATAGAATTAATTCTGCTTAAAATTATTGGAAGAATAATATAAAAAAATTAGTAAAATAAAATAGATAGATCGTTGTCCCCCCTAGTTTGGAACATGCCCTTGTTGGGCTAAGTTCAAATAAGGTTGGCAATTTGTGGGCTTGAATTGCGCTTTTCCAAGCCTACATTATCAAGCAAAGCTTAGTCCCTTTAAAAGCTCGTCTAAATTTGGATAGATCGGGCCTAGACGGATTTGGGCCGGTCATGGACTTTGTAATTAATTATGAAATAATTTTTTTAATTAAGAAAATATATTTTAATTAAATATAATTATTTAATGCATAATAAAATCATAGTCCAATACATAACATATTAGTAATACAACTTAATAAATAACAAGTATTAATATAAAAAATAAATTAATTTAGTATTTTGAGTTTTTTTAATTAAATTTATTTTTTATTTATAAATTTAAAAAAATCGGGATAAGCCCAGGTTTTTTTGTCAAGCCCAGTGTATGCGGGTTTTATATTTTTTGAGCCCATATCCAGACCTAACTTATGCGGCCAGGCTATTTTGCCAACCCTAAGTTCAAAATCTCCAAAGCAAAGAGTGCTTTTGGAGAGAGAGGGGGAAAAAAATTAATTTTTCACCGGCGAAAAAAATTACTTTTCCTTTTTAACTCAAGCCCAGCCCCTTCCCTTAATTTTCACTGGAAAAGAATTGCTATTCCTTTTCAACTCAAGCTCTACGCCAACCCTTAATTAAAATGAAATATTAAAATACAGATCATGTATTTCTAATTGAATGGAATAATATTTCATGGAAATGTTGTAAATTAATTTTACAATTTACATATTAAGCATTTTCTTGAATTTTATGTTTTGCAATTTTAAAGAACTTACACCAATAGTTTATTATAAATTAATAGTTATATCTTTGTTTGTGTTTGACCACTTGAAAGTAATTGTTTACTTGTTTGCTTCAATTATATACCAACTTATAACCTGCTATTTGATTGTTAGGGGACTGAAGCAATCAAGGGCATCTCTTTAGATATGGGCAAAGTCAATAGTGAGATACAAATAAATCCATATACTTTCTCAAAGATGACTGAATTGAGATTCTTAAAATTCTATGGATCTGAGAACAAATGCATGGTGTCTTCTTTAGACTGAATTGAGATTCTTAAAATATGGATCTGAGGTGAGGTATTTCGAGTGGCATCAATATCCATTGAAACGTTGGATATACATGCGGAGAATCTTGTTCCACTTAAAATGCCGGGTAGCAAAGTTAAACGCTTTGGGATGATGTTCAGGTACATATTTATTTGAAATCCTTTCAGTAATAAATTCTAAATACAATTGATGCTATAATTAATATTCGTGATAGTGTCTGTTAATTTCTAATAATAGTAATTGTTATATTTGTTTTTGGGGCAGAACCTTGTAAACTTAAAAAAGATAGACCTCTCGTACTCCAAGTTGCTGACGAAGCTCCCAGACCTCTCCCTAGCGCGAAATCTTGAGATATTGGATTTAGGCGGCTGTTCAAGTTTGACAGAGACTCACTCATCTATTTAATATCTAAATAAACTTGAAGTCCTTGATCTAGACCGCTGCGCAAGCCTGAGGAGTCTTCTAACTAGCATTCATTCAAAGTATCTCAAGCGACTTGTGCTTCGGGGTTGCTCAAATTTGAAGTCCAGAGATCTAATCTTCTGGTATACATCATTTAGATTTAACACATGTTGGAATCAAAGAACTGCCCTCCTCCATCGACCGCCTATCCAAACTCAACACGCTAAAGATTCGCTACTGTACCAGTCTTGAGAGTCTCCCGAGCAGCCTGAGAATGTTTAAATCTCTTACATCTCTTGAAATCATTTATTGCCCAAAACTTAAGAGATTGCCTGATGAACTTGGAAATTTAAAAGCCTTGGAGGAGTTGAGAGTTGAAGGAACTGCTACAAGACAACCACCAGAAAGCCTTGGTCAGTTATCCTCGCTACAAATATTGAGTCTAAGTGACAATAGCAATTTGGAGAGAGCCGCAGAAAGCATCAGACATTTTTCTAAGTTGACATCGCTCTTTATAAGCGATTGTAAGATGCTTCAAACCTTACCAGAGCTTCCGTGCAATCTACATGATTTGGATGCAAGTGGTTGCACATCACTGGAAGCATTACCTGCAAGTTTGTCATCAATATTCTATTTATCTGTTGACTTGAGCAATTGTTTGAAATTGGACCCGAGTGAGCTTAGTGAAATCATCAAAGATAGATGGATGAAGCAGGTTTGTCTCTAACTCAATCCTCTTATTCTATTTTCTTTTGTCTTTTTATTTATTTATTTATTAAAGTTAACCCTTTTTAAAAAATTAATATTTTGATTTTTGTGATGCAGTCATATAATTATGCAAGCTGCAGAGGTATCTATTTCCCTATTGAGTCAACCTACCATGCAGCGCTGTATCTGGTACAGCGCATGCATGCAATCGGTACAACTGGTTTTTAACCGGATAATATAATGAAAATTACATTTTTTTATTTGTTTTTAATGTGAAAAAATTATGAAAAATTTTGAAAAAAAGATAAAATTGTAATTAAATGAGGAAAAATGTCGTAATAATTTTAAATTTAAAAATAGTACCAAAAATATAAAAAATATATAAATATACCACAAAATAATTATATTCCTACTTATTTTATCACATTTTAATATTTATAATGCATATTTCAAGTTTACTTTTCAATTCTTATTTTTCGTGGCGCTTTATCTAAATTTTAGTACATTGTTCGAACTCATTTTCCCACTAGTTTTTGGTTCTATATATCTACTCTTTTCATTAACTTCCAACTTTTTAGATGAATATTTCAAGTTTATTTTTATATCTCTATAATGTGTTAAACTTTATCTAGTTATTGGTGAATTGTTCCGATTTATTTTTTTACCACTTTTTGATTCTATATTCCTATTATTTTTATTGAATTCCAATATTTTGGATAAATATATCAAGTTTAGTTTTTAGATCTCTACTTCTCATTTGAATTTATTAAATTCTTGATAAATTATTTCAATTTTTGGGTTAATTTCTTCAACTCTTGTTCCCACCATTTTTTAGTTCTATATTCCTAATATTTTTATTGAATTTCAAAAATTTGTTTAGATATTTCAAGTTCAATTTTTAGATTCCTACTTTCCGTTGCAATTTATCAAATTTTTGGTAAGTTGATTCAATTCATTTTTTCATTAGTTATTAGTTCTATATTTCCAGTTCTTTTATTAAATTTCTAAATTTTAGGTTAATATTTCAAGTTTATTTTTTAATCTCCATATTCTGTTAGACTTTATCAAGTTATTATTAAGTTGTTCCAATTTAATTTTCCACCACTTTTTGGTTTAATATTCCTGCTCTTTTTATTGAATTCCAATATTTTAGGTAAATGTATCAAATTTACTTTTTGGATCCCTACTTCACGTTTAAATTTATCAAATTATTGTTAAGTTATTTTAACTTTTAGGTTAATTTCTTCCACTCTTATTTCCACCACTTTTTGGTTCTATATTTCCACTCTTTTCATTGAATTCTAACATTTTATTTGGATATTTCAGGTTCATTTTCTAAATCTCGATTGGTTGTTAAACTTTATTAGATTTTTGTTAAGTTCTTCAAACTCTTAGGACATGCTCTTCAACTCTTGTTTCCACCATTTTTTTGTTCTATATTTCCACTATTTTTACGTAATTTCAATATTTTTCCCAAATGTTTCAAGTTTATCTTTTGATCTCTACTTGTTGTTGGATTTATCATATTCTTAGTAACTCATTCTAAGTTTTAGGTTAACCTCTTGAACTCTTTTTTCCACCGCTTTTTGATTTTATATTCCTACGCTTTTCATTGAATTCTAATATTTGCCATAGATGTTTCAAGTTCATTTTTTAAATCCCTATTTATTGTTGAAGTTTATCAAGTTATTGGTAAGTACTTACAATTTTTGGGTTAAACTCTTCAATTGTTATTCCCACAACTTTTTGGTACTATATTTCTATTCTTTTCATTGAATTCCAACATTTTAGATAAATATACCCAGTTCAGTTTTTAGATCCCTACTTTCTGTTAAAATTTATCAAATTCTTTGTAAGTTGTTCCAACCTTCAAGTTAACCTCTTTAACTTTTATTCTGATTGAATTTTGGTTCAATATTTCTACTCTTTTTATTGAATTCCAACATCTGGGTGAATGTTTCAAGTTTATTTTTAAGATATCTATTTTTCATTGGAATTTATCAAACTCTTGTTAAGTCATTCCAACTTCTTGGTTATGCTTTTGCACTCCTTTTCCACCATTTATTGGTTCTATATTCATACTCTTTTTATTAAATTCCAACATTTGGGTAAATATATCAAGTTATGTTTTCAAATCCCTGCTTTCCATTAAAATTTATCAAATTCTTTGTCAGTTGTTCCAACTTTTGGGTCAACGTTTTCAACTTATTTTCTCACCAAATTTTGGTCCTATATTCATACTTTTTTTTTTGAATTCCAATATTTGAGTACATGTTTCAAGTTTATTTTTTAGTTCTCTACTTTTCATTATAATTTATTAAATTCTTGTCAAGTTGTTTCAATTTCTGTGTTAAGCACTTCTACTCATTTTTCTAATCTATATTGGTTCTATATTCTTACTCTTTTAATTGAATTTCAATATATTTATGTGGATGTTTTAAGTTTATTTTTCATATCATTAACTGTTGGAATTTATCATATTATTAGTAGATACTTACAATTTTTTGGTTAAGTTCTTCAACTATTATTATCATCACATTTTGGCTATATATTCCTACTGTTTTTTTTACTAAATTTCAATATTCTGGATTAATATTTTAAGTTCATTTTTAAGATCTCTATTTGTCATTGGCATTCATCAAATTTTTTGTAAGTTGTTTCGACTATTATGTTAACCTCTTCAACTTTTTTTTTCAACAATACTACATTTCTACTATTTTTATTGAATTTCAATATTTAGGTGAATCTTTTAAGTTCATTTTTCGGATCTCGACTTTTCATTAGAATTTATCAAATTCTTATCAAGTTATTCCAACTTTTAAGTTTTACTCTTCCACTTATTTTTCTGTCATTTTTTGGTTCTACATTCTCACTATTTGTATTAAATTCTAATATTTTGATTAGATTTTTTAAGTTTTTTTTTGTAGTCCTACTTTTTGTTAATAAATTTCAACTTTATTTTCAGAATTTTTTTTGTTACATATTCTTACTCTTTTAAGTGAATTCCAATATTTTGGCTGACGGTCCAATTTTACTTCATAAATTCATGATTTCCATTATATTTTTTCAACTTTTGAGTAAATTATTTCCACTTTTAAGTTAAGTTATTCTTACTCTTTTACACCTTACAATGATTTTATGTTCCTATTTTTTTCATTATATACCAACACTATAGATACATGTTCCATTTCCTTTTTTAACTAATACTAATATTACTTTTTAAAAATAACAACAATATCAGTAAAGTCAATTATATATAACCCCTTATTATTTTAACAACTATCAATTTACTATACAATATTGGAATTTATTTTTATTGCAACCCTTTATCATTTCCAACATTTTGGGTCTTTAATTTAAGTCTTTTTTTAAAATCTTCGTTACTTCATGAGTTCTTCTGAACTTGAATGTATATGTACTTAAGCTTTTAATCTTTATACATATTTATTATCATTTAATCATTTTAATTAATAGTATTTAGTTATATTTAAAATAAACCATATTTATTTATCTTTAAAATAAAATAATCAAGAATTAAGATTTTTTTTGAATTCGAATTAAATTTTTACCACTCGATTTTCTTTTCAAATTAGTTTTATTAATTTCTAATGACTTCAAAAATATTTATGTTATTAATTATAAATATTAGTATATTATACTTGGATTATTACCACTATTATTTTTTTTACTATTACTATTATTATAATTACTACAAGGCTATGGCTACTTTGAAGTTGCTCTAAGGTAGAGCACAAAATATAATCACATACGTAAAGTGATAAATAGTAAAAAAAACTCATTATAACTTTGATCGTATGATTATGAAAGGGTGTCTATCTTAGAGCGGTTTCAATATAGCCGGACCTTTACTACAATCATGAGATTTTTTAACAACATTTTTTCTTATAATGAGCATTCTTCCTTTTCATTTTTAAATATGTATATAATTTTCAATTAATAAAATAAGTTCTTCAATTTTCAAGACGTAGTGAAAATAATTTTCAGAAATTTATTATGGCCAATAGGTACGATGAAAATCTAACATCACAGTAAGAACACTTTATAATATAATTTTGCATGTTTAATTAATTTATCTTTTTCAAATGGTCTTTTTTACTCATAAATTTATTGGCATTTATTTACAAATAAATTATAATGTTGTACTAATTTATCGAATGCACTTAAAAATACACAAAACCAGAATATGTAACAATAATTGCGCAGCCTACTTTCTTTTAATTTCTACAAGCGCACTCCTTGATACAAGTGTAAAGTCCTCAATCTTGCTGAAAAAATTTTACATGCCATCAATAAAATTTTCAAGTCATTTTTAATTGTAATCCTTTATCATTTTTAACACTTTGGGTCCATAATCTAAGTTTTTTTTTTGTTCTTGAGATCTCTTAAACTTGATTGTATATATACTTGAGTTTTTAGTCTTTATACATATTATTCGCATTTTATCATTTTAATTGATTATATTTAGTTATCCTTGAAATAAATTAATGTATTTATTTCCATCTTTCTCTTTACTTTTTAAAATAATTTCTTTAATTTTTCAAAACTTCAACAATAAATAAAAAATAATATGTAAGAGTGCATGCAATTGTTATGCTTCTCAAAAACTTTATTTTTCAAAAAAATATTTTTTAAAAGTTACGACAGTATATGTTATAAATTTTTTTTTCTTTTCCTTGGGATCAATTGACAAGATGAGATTTTTTAAAGTTAAATTTATTTATACTTAGCTTTTGATCTAAAATAATTGTATTTATATACCTTAGACTAAAATAAATCAAGAATTGATTTTTTTTAATTCGTATAAAATTTTACCAATCTAGTTTCTTTTCAAAATAGTTTTCTTAATTTCTTATTACGTTAACCAAAAATTTAATTTATTAATTACAAATATTATAATATTATACTTGTATTACTACTATTACGATTTTTTTTTGTTACTACAATTATTTTTATTACTCTCAGGCCTCATGAGATTTGTTAAGAACAATTTTTTTTTTGTTTATAATGAGTACCACTCTTTTTTCTAATGCATGTATATAATTTTCAATATATAAAATAAATTCTTGAATTTTTCAAGACTTAGCTAAATAATTTTTAAAATTTTATTATGGCCAATATAACATTAGGAAAAAAATTAATATTTTGGGTTAGATTGCAAGTAATTTTAATTTCTCATTAGATGAGTTCTTAATTTTCGTTAGATTTTCTCGCTTATTGTTTCAAATGTTTCATCTAATTATTCCTCTAGTTTTGTGTTGAATATTCCTATTAACTTAGACAGATTCTAATTATTTGGGTTAAGTACCAAATTTATTTTTGGTTAAATAAGTTCCTAATTTTGGTTATATTTTCTCTATTGTGGGTTTATATGCTTCAATTATTATTTCACTAGTTTTGTGTTCAATATTCCAATTAACTTGGTAAGATTTCAGTTATTTAGGTTAAATACCGAAATAATTTATTTTGTTAGATTAGTTCTTGATTTTGATTAAACTTTTTCATATTTAGGTTCACATGTTTCAAATCATTAGTCAACTAGTTTTGTGTTAGGTATTCCTACTAAGTTCGTTGAATACCAATATTTTAGGTTAGATTCTAAGTAATATTCATTTCCCGTTGGATTAGTTCCTTATTTTCGTTAGATTTTTTCGCTTATTGATTCAAATGTTTCATCTAACTATTCCTCTAGTTTTGTATTAAATATTCCTATTGACTTGGACAGATTCCAATTATTTGGGTTAAGTACCAAATTTATTTTTCATAATTTTATTTTTGGTTAAATAAGTCTCTAATTTTAGTTATACTTTCTCTCTTGTAGGTTTATTTATTTCAATTATTATTCCACTAGTTTTGCATTTAGTATTCCAATTAACCTGATAAAATTTCATTTGTTGGGGTTAAATACTAAATTTTTGTGTGTTACGAAAAACAATAATATTAATAAGGTGAATTATGTCTGGCCCCTTACTATTTTAGTAAATATCAACTTACCATATAATATTGAAAAATCTTTATTGCAACCCTTATTTTTTTCCAATATTTTGGATCCATAATCTAAGTCTCTCTCTTTTTTTTTTTTTTCTATTTTCATTATTTTGTGAGATCTATTGAGCTTATTGTATATATAATTGAGCTTTTAGTTTTTATACAAATATAGTCTCATTTAATTATTTTAATTGATTACTTTTAGTTATCCTTAAAATGAATTAATGCATTTATTTTCCTCTTTCTCTTTACTTTTTAAAATAATTTCTTTAATTTTCAAAAACTTCGATGGTAAATAAAAAGTAATATTTAAACTTACTAAAATTAAAACTTTATTAATCTATTTGTGTTGAAATTTTTTTTTTCATTTTGCGATCAATTGACTTCACGAGATTTCTTAAACTTAAATTTATTTATACCTAACTTCTAATCTTTATAAATTTTATGCCCATTTTAACATTCAATTAATTATATTTGTTTATATTAACTTACAAAACTGAAGCTTACTTAGTCTATTTGTGTAGAAACTTATTTATTTTATTTTTAGGATAGTTCATTTTATCATTTCAATTAACCTAGTCATTTATATTTTAAAAAAATTTCATTAAAAAAATTTAATTCATATAAAGCTTTTACCAATCCATTTTCTTTTCAAAATAGTTTTTTTAGTTTCTCATGACTTCAAAAAAAATTTATGTTATTATAAGTGTTATTATTATTATTTTATTTGTATTTCGTCTACTATTATTATTTATTTATAATGTTACTAAAATTATTATTATTACTATCATGTCTCATGAGATTTATAGTAGAATATAATAAGAACGTATATGTGTATGTCCAGCACTATTTTTATACCCTTTTAGATTACTGAGATATTCTTAAAACATTTTGACTATACAATTGATTTCTACAAGTTACAATACCTAACGTGTTGAAATATTTTTTTAGTTGAAACTATTATTCATTACTCTAGGAGATCTGATAATGAATTTGATCACCTATAATAGAGATTTTGGCCTTTATTCACATTTATACTCATTTATCATTTAAATAATTATAAGTTTTTAATAAAAAATTAAAACTTTCTTAATCTATTTATGTTGAATTATCTTTTTCCTTTTCTTTTCTGCCCTCAGTTGACTTCATTAGATTTTTTGAACTTGAATTTATTTTAGTTAACTTTTGATCTTTAAAAACATTTTGCCCATTTTATCATTCAATTAATTATGTTTATTTATCTTTGAACTAAAATAAATCAAGAATTAAGATTGTTTCAATTCAAATTAAATTTTTACCTCTCTATTTTCTTTTCAAATTAGTTTCTTAATTTCTTATTTTTTTTCAAATATTATATTATACTTAAATTATTATCACTATTATTATTTACTTTTTTACTCTTACTACGATCATTATTGCGATCCTACCTCATGAGATTTGTTAACGTTTTATTTTTAAAATGAGTATCCTTCTTTTTCGTTTTTAAGTATGCATATCATTTTCAATTTATAAAATAAATTCTTTAATTTTCAAGACTTAGCTAAAATAATTTTTAAAAGTTTATTTTAGCCACTACGACATTATGAAAATCTAACACTACAGTAACCAACATTTTTTAACATGCTTTTGCATGTTTAATTAACTTATCTTTTTCAAATGGTCCTTTATTCTTAAATTTGTTGGTATTTATTTACAAATAAAATTATAATGTCCTATTATTTTATCCAATGTAGTTGAAAATTAATGAAAAAAAAAATCCAATACAAGACTTTCACTTAAGCAATTAATGACTATAGTGAACCGATATGTAGACTGCTAAAAAGTTAGAATTGCAGAGGAAGAAGAGCCTAAAACCACTTCTATTGAGAAATTATTTTACAAACTCGCAAGAAAATAACTCTTTAAAAACTTTTAACATCAATAAACTAATACAAAATTAAATCAATTTATAACTTTTAACATCAATAATTTTGATCACACAAAATTAAACTTCAGATGCTGCTGCTAATTTGAGATTTAGATTTCATGGGTCTCTGCATAAAAAAAAAAAATCATATTAGAAAAAAGGGCTGCGAAAAAATAAACAATATTCAAATTTCAAATGCATGATCTAAATTTTTAGTCAGGATCAGTGATATATTGTATTAATAGAAAAATTGAAACTTAAAAATAAAATAAACACATAACTAAATTCTAATTTTAATAGCATATTTTTTGATGAATTTTTTAACAGCAATATTTAGAATATAAAAAATATTCTTAAATGGCATACTCTTTTATGTTTACTTTCATTTAACGACAAATTGATCATGGCGATAAAGATAGAGGAGAATACATCCAAATAAATAAGAATAAAATTTCAGTAGTACTGATTCATGATTGCATGAATAATATAAATTATGAAATAGCATCGGTATGAAAAAACTCACAAAACGCAATAGAAACTAAACACCTAAAAATAACTGGCAAAAATTTGTAAGCATATAGATTCATTCATGAGTAAAATGCATCCAAAACAAAGCCTTGTTTATTTGTTTATTATAGTTTCGACAATTCTTATAATTTATCAACATACCCGGACACTGTTCAAGTAGCTAAAATATTTAAAAATGACTGGATTACTAATTACCAAAGCATTTGAAATGTAGGAATATCAATACCACAATTGTTGAAAAAACCAAGAAAAAAAAGGCAACTCAAATCAAGGAATTGGTAACAAACCAATCTATTACCAGAATCAATAAGCCATCTAGCTAAAGTAGAAAAATAAACCACACCTAGAAAGCAAACAAAGCCATTCAATATTTTTAGGAAGATGTCTGATTTGTTGTCTTGTATCACTTTTTGTACTTCCTCCAAGATATTCCATGAACCAGAAACACGATTTTCCAATTCAATATCCATCACTACATCAATTCATGGGCTTATTCCCATCGATATAACCTAAACATTTCACCATTACGAACTTATCATTCTAGAAGCAATGAGACTATTAACAGACTTTTAACTTTCACTTTGCATACAAGTTCCCTTTACCCATGTAGTCGTTCTCAATATGTTCATGTAGCCATCCCCACTTTTCTGGTTTTTGAGCAGCCTTACCAAGCTTTCACAGCTTGAGCAAGTTGTCATTTTTCCGTTCTAAGACAATAAATATAACATGAAGATAAAACTCTTTTTCAAAGCTAAATGATAAAATTTAATACAATCAGAAACATAACTATGTCAACCAGCTCTGAATTCGCACCTTGTATAATGTCATTGTTCAATTCAATCGGCCTTTATCTTCTTCTTCACATCCAATCTCACTGCAAAATCAACAAACATTATAGAACCTCGATATCTACAATTTTACAATCCCTTCCCCATAAACAATGTTAACATCCACAGTATTTTGTGCAGAAAAATTGATCAAATAATATCCTTATCACCTTCATTTTACTCAATTCAATCATAATTGAATTCAAGTCAATCAATAATTAAGTAAATCCCTAATTGAATTGAGAGAAAAGCCAAAAAGGCAAGACTTAGCATATTTATACTATAGTTTACTTTTTCTTTTCAAGTTGGAATAGTTGTAAGATTCAATATGAAATCAGCATACAATCAAACTTAGCATCATAAAAATTCTTGCAAAAAAATAGAATTCAATAGCATGATCGAATTAAGGACCAATATTAGAAGTATTGGAGCTTTTAACATCTGAAATGTGCAATTTGATTAAATTCAGAGTTGCAATCCATAGAAAGCAACGACAAAAGTTGAAGCTGCAGTAAGCTTTTAAATAAATAAAAACAATGAGGCAAATGATGAGCAAGAAAGAGAAGATATAAAATGTGCTTTCAGTGACTAATCATATTATTTTATCTGTTATTTGAATGACACATAGATACTAACATATTCATCATTTAAAAAAAATTAAAAAATAATTCCAATTCAAATTCTACTCACATTCGAATGCATGTTCCTACTATCAGACTGAGTAGATGATGAATGGAGATCACAATCTCTATAGAAAGAATATGGAGCTTCAAAGTACTTGGGTTGTTTGACATTACTCCCTTCAACCTTGAGAGAATTTGAAATAACATCAGGAGAAGTTAACCAGCTCTGAATATAGAGCAAGGATATACGAAAAGAAAAGACAAATATGCCATAAAAAGAGATTCCTAATATTCCAAACTAATTAGAGACTAAGAACTATGGCCAATGAGCATAAAACTGGTAGTAATGAGATTTGATAAACATTTTCAGGGCATTACCCAAGTGATATTAGCAAAAGTAAATCTTAATAAAACATTTCTAAAGACAGAGTCAAATACAATGGCAACAATATCCCCTCACCACTCATTTTAACATAAAACCAAGAGTTATATAAAGAAAAAAAATTAGAAAATAAACACAAAAAATATTCATTGCTGCTCGATCAAAAAACAAAAACCAAAAGTAAAACAAGTAGGTAGCAGGATAAGGTCACTTGTCTGTTACAATGAGAATAATGACCATCAAGGCACAGAGATCTCCTTGAAAAGCCTCCCCTCATATTCTGATGACTCACAGACCCTAAGCAACAAAAGAATATGGAAGGAAAGATTAGGACTTAGATTATTATTATTTTTTAATTTTTTAAGAACTAAAATAACTTTTCAGTCTCGCAGTTTGAAAAGCCAGACTCTAGGAAATCACAATTCAAGAAACATTGACAATTAAACAAAATCCAGACCCTATCCAAGGTTTTAGGATCAAAGACCAAATCATGTGGTATGTTAGTTTGTGATCTAAAGGCATATAAACTAGCTCAACTTGGTGGTGTAAACAAGTAACCGAAGGAATCAATCAAAGAAACCAGCTGTGTAAAACACTTTTAATTTAAAAAAAATCAGTGACATTTAACTGAAATTTCATCTCAAATTTATCCAATTAGATAAAAGAAATTTAAAAACTTATATAAACATGCAAATATTTGTGAAAATAAGGAACGAAGAGAGAGGATTTACTGTGAATCTGCTACAAGAATTTGTCAAAAGCTCTACTTGGACTACCGTTTGTCAAGATCTTCTTTTGTGAAAAGAACTGCACCACTCATTACTCAAATATCTACACCCCAAAAGCTTCATTTCACGTCACCATACCACCATCCGATTACAATTACATGCCAAATATTTATATATTAACATTTAGAGTAAAAATTAAAAGCAAACAGGAAAAAGGGCGTTGAATGAAGACTCACCGTAACCCAATAGAATTGAGTTAACCAAGGCCAAAAGAAAATAGATGAATACATGCTTTTTGAGCCCTTTCTTTTGATGACTCATAGCTGCTTCTACATTTTGATGATTATCGGGTCCTCCTGCTCCAGCGGTCTCTATTTTCGGCTCCAATCAACCTAGTAGTTATGCTTGCGATGGTCAATACGGCAACAGTTTAGTCATGTTGGAATAGCGATGGTGTTGAGTGTTAGAAAATACATATTTATAAAGGAGAAAACTGTCATTTTACTTTTCAAGTGTTACTAACAACCCTTATTTTTATGTGTTTAAGCTTCTTATAATTTAATTATGTGTGTTTTATTTTAATTAAGTATTTTATGTGTTTTAGGGGCATCATAGTCATTTCACAATAAACGAGAGATTAGACGGCAAAACAGACATCACTTTTGAACTCAGGACGGTCGAAAAACCTTAGGAGGAGTATAAAAGGAAAAATGGCACTATTCACATGTACGGTACTATTCACATATACAGTACTGTCTACGTTACTGTTCACGATACTGTTCATATAGACGGATCGATGACGTGGCATTGACCGATGATGTGGCATTGACTGATGAGGTGTCACGATCCTGTTGGACTAAAATTCTTATGTCCTGTTGATGGTGACGTGGCAGCATATCAGTGGACCAAAAATCTCGCGTACGGTACATGCATCACATATGATTATTTTCAACCAAACCGCGTTACTGTTCAACCCGGGTCAAACCGTGTTACTGTTCATTCGCGTGGTCAAACTGTATACTATTCACACGTACTGTTGACTGATGACGTAGCGCAATCCTGAGCGTCCAAACTGTTTTTAATCCGATGGCCATGATTTACTCGATGTATCTATAAAAAGGGGACCTCCCCCCCTAATTTGATATCTCTGAATTTATTTTTGGGATCCATTTTCTGTAATTCCTTCTCCATCTTATATTTTCTACGTATTTTAAGAAATTTTCATTTTGCCCCTAGTTCAATTATGAGTAGCTAATTTTCTTTCAAGTTTGGGTTGAAGGTGAAGTCTCAACATGTGTTATAGGCTTTATTTGATAAATTTATTTTCTCTTCCCCTCTAATTTTTGTGGATGTTTTGACTTCTCATCGAAAAATAATAAGAAGCTTGTCTAGATACCGCCCTGGTTTCACCGGCTCCCTAGTACAAGGTTATTATTATTTGGCACGATAAGCCCGTAGGACCATATTGATTAGAGAGTGGTTCATGAGGTGTGGATTCCCCCCTCATGATTTAATTGGTATTAATAAGGAATATTTAGCCCATGATGCATGTTGATATGGATCCAGATACCCAAATACATCAATTTAATAGATCTACACTTTAATTTCTTCTCGCTATTTTAATTCCAATTTTTAGATAATTTGAATCACTTCGACCACAAATCCAATCACCTATTTACAAAATTAATTCTGTATGTAATTAAAATCCACCTCCTCGTGGGATTGACTCTCATCACCATTAGTCTATACTACAATAGATTCGTGCATTTGCGAGTTCAATAAATTTGCATAACAAGTTTTTGGCGCCGTTGCCGGGGAGGTAAGTAATTTTAATTCATAGAATTAATTTTTGTGAATAATTTTCTTGTATTTTTTTGTTTAAAAAAAAGAGTAAATCTACATTTAAAGATTAGTATTTCTTTTTTTTTCTTATTTAAAATTTGGTAATTTAATTTTCAAGTTATTTTTTTATTTCTTCTTTGTGATTTTTGGTTATCTTACTAATTTTTTTAGTTAATTTATTTCATGTATTTTTTGTGTATTTTTATAGTAAGGTTTTAATAGCGCCATAAGGTTAGTATATTAATTTCTCTCTCTTCTTTATTTCTATTTGTTTTGTTCCCATTTTTATTTTTATTTTATTTGTTTTGCATGCATGGTCATAGGTCATTATTACCTAATCTTGAACCTATAGACCTTGAACTTGAGAAAACACTTCGCACACATAGACACATTAAAAATAGAATGGATTTACAAGCACCACATGAGATGCCATTTAAGGACTACTTCAGTCTTTTAGCTAATTTGAGCACATCATGTATAAGATACCCAAATGTAGCTGCTAGGAGTTTTGAATTAAAACCTAGTGCGCTCAATTGTCTCCCCACATTCTATGGCTTAGAAAATGAGGACCCATATAATCATCTAAATGATTTTCATGGTATTTGTCAAACATTTAAATATGAGAATTTTTTAGACGATGATGTTAAACTCGGATTATTTCCATTTTCTTTAAAGGATAGAGCTCGTTCATGACTTCATACATTGCATGCTAATAGCATTACATCATGGGAACAAATGGTTACAAAATTTTTGAATAAATATTTCCCAATGTATAAAACCAATGTTATTCGCAGGAAAATCTCGGAGTTTACCCAAAGAGAGGACGAACAGTTTTTCAAAACATGGGAGCGATTCAATGGGCTACTCTTGAAGTGTCCACATCATGGGTACGAGAAATGGCACCAATGCCAATACTTTTTGGAGGGATTATTGCCGAATGTGCAAGAATGGCTAATGGCAACAAGTGGAGGAGAGCTAATGTCAAAAAGTGCATAAGAGATTTGAGAATTCTTCCAGCGACAAGCGGATAATTCCCAACAACGGAGTCGGTCACTCAGGAATACTAGAAGAATTAAGGGAGTAAATGAGGTTCACATTGGCGAGTCAAGTTCAGAAATTAAAGAAGTCAAAGCGATAATTGAAGGTTTCTCTCGACAAATAGCATCGTTATCAACTGCTAAATCAACAGAGCCACATGACCATGATTCATACTCAGATCAAGCTAATGCCATAGGTGTAATGAGAAAACCATCAAATTACAACCCATACTCCAACATATATAACCCTGGATGGAGAGACCACCCCAATTTTTCATAGTCTCAAGGATTCCAACAAAATGGACCAGCAGCTCCAGCTCCACCAATGCAACAAATTCCTCAAGTTCCTCAAGCTTTTCAGCCACCATTTAGACCATACAATCAAAACCAGAACTACTCTCAACCCAGACCATGGGAGGATGCATTCTAGAATGTCAAGAATGTTACTCACACCACGATTGAGCAACAGAACCGCACCATTGATGGACTACGAAATGAGTTGAGAGCAGACTTCAACTCACAAGCCCAATCAGTTTCAAGCCTCGAGAAGATGGTGGGACAACTTTCTTCTTCAGTTCAGACCTTGGCAATAACTGTTAAGAAAGGTAAGTTTCCAAGTCAACCAGTGCCTAATCCTAAAGGAGTGCATGAAGCAAGTACCAGCTCACCACAACAGCATGGAGAGGTCAAAGCAGTCATGACTTTGTGAAAAGGAAAAAAAGTTGACAATAAAGTGGAGATGCCGGTGACAAAAGAAAATCAAATTGTACCTGTGAATGTTGAGGACTCACCATCGGAGGAGAAAAAAGAAACCAACCCGCAAGAATATGTTCCCAAAGCTCCATTTCCTCAGAGGTTAGCTAAAGGAAAGAAGGAAAAATTCACATGTGAGATTCTTGAAATCTTCAAACAGGTAAGTGTTAACATCTCTTTGCTTAATGCTATAAAGCAAGTTCTATCTTATGCCAAGTTTCTTAAATACCTTTGTACTAAAAAGAGAAATATTCATGTTCAAAAGAAGACATTTTTAACAGAAAACGTTAGTTCTATCCTCCAACATAAAATTCCTCTAAAATACAAAGACCCAGACTCCCCCACTATCTCATGTAGCATAGGAAACCACGCAATTGAGAATGCTTTGTTGAATTTAGGAGCTAGTGTAAATCTGTTGCCTTACTCAGTATTTTTGAAACTTGGACTGGGAGAATTATACCCAACTCCAGTGGTGTTACAACTTGCAGATCGGTCTACAAAAATACCTCGTGGTATTGTAGAGGACGTGCTTATCCAAGTAGACAAGTTTTATTTTCCTGTTGATTTCATTGTAATTGACACTCAACCAATATATGATTCAAGGAAGCACATCTCAATTATTCTAGGCCAATCTTTCTTGGCAACTGCGGATGCTCACATTCAATACAGGACTGGAAATATGCAATTGTCCTTCGGCAACATGACTATGGAATTGAACATCTTCAATATTGCCAAACAACCTCACAATGCAGATGATGGAATTGTTTATGTGGATTTAATAGAAACATTAGTTGATGACACTTTTCTTTCAAACCTTAGTGATGATCCTTTACAAACATGTTTAACTCACTTTGGTTTGGATTTTGATATTGACAGATCGGTAGATGAGGTCAACGCTCTACTTGACTCAACACCATCCATGGACACTAGTAAATGGAAGTCAAGAGTTGAACAACTAGCACCATCAGAGAAAAAACTCATCCCATCATCAGAATCTCCACCGAAATTCGAGCTCAAACCATTACCCAATACATTGGAATATGCGTTTTTGGGAGAAGAAAGCACTCTGCCGGTAATCATCTCATCATCCCTAAATGACGAACAAAAAGGTAAGTTATTGGATGTTTTAAAAGAGCACAAATGAACATTAGAATGGACCATAGCGAACATAAAATGTATAAACCCAGTAGACTACATACATTACATTCACCTTGATGAAAATGCTAAATCTACTAGGGAAATGCAACGTCGGTTAAATCCTAACATGAAAGAAGTTGTTAGAACAGAAGTCCTTAAGCTATTAGACGCAGGTATCATTTACCCAATTTCTGATAGTTCATGGGTCAGTCCTGTACAAGTTGTCCCCAAAAAGTCAGGAGTCACAGTAGTTACCAATGCCGATAATGAATTGATACCCACTAGAGTAACTACAGGATGGCGTGTATGCATTGATTATAGAAAGTTGAATTCTGTCACACGTAAAGACCATTTTCCTTTACCATTTATCGATCAAATGCTTGATAGATTGGCAGGCCATGAATTTTATTGCTTTCTAGATGGCTACTCAGGATATAATCAGATTCCCATAGCACCAAAAGATCAAGAGAAAACTACTTTCACTTGCCCTTTTGGCACATTTGCATATAGGAGGATGCCATTTGGATTATGTAATGCACCTGCCACATTTCAACGATGCATGTTGAGCATTTTTTCTGATATGGTTGAACGATTCCTTGAAGTCTTTATGGATGATTTTTCTGTCTTTGGTGACTCGTTTGATCAATGTTTACATCATCTAACACAAGTTTTGCAGAGATGTATCGAAAAGAACTTAGTCTTGAATTGGGAGAAGTGCCATTTTATGGTACAACAAGGTATTGTTCTCGGTCACATCATTTCGAGCAAAGGTATTGAGGTTGACAAAGCCAAGGTGGATCTCATTTCTAATCTTCCTCCACCCAAAACAGTCAGAGAAGTAAGATCTTTCCTTGGGCATGCTGGTTTTTATAGACGTTTCATTAAAGATTTTAGCAAAGTTTCTAGACCCTTATGCAATCTACTTGCTAAGGATGTACCTTTTGTCTTTAATGATTTATGTCTTGTAGCGTTTGAAAAATTAAAACAGTTGTTGACATCATTACCTATCATCCAGCCCCCAAATTGGAGCTTACCATTCGAGCTCATGTGTGATGCATTTGATTATGCAGTAGGAGCAGTATTAGGACAAAGAGTTGATCGAATTCCCCATGTTATTTACTATGCTAGTATGACATTGAATGATACACAGTTGAACTATTCAACTACTGAAAAAGAAATGCTAGCAGTAGTGTTTGCATTGGAAAAATTTCGATCATATCTCATTGGTTGTAAAATAATTATATTCACGGATCATGCTGCTCTTAAATATCTTCTCACAAAGAAAGATGCAAAAGCCAGACTAATTCGTTGGGTGTTACTTTTGCAGGAGTTTGACTTGGAATTCAAAGATAAGAAAGGCACAGAGAATGTTGTGGCGGACCACCTCTCTCGTCTCCATTTTGACACAATTACAGAATCATTACCATTGAATGAGTCATTTCCAGATGAACAATTAATGAGTGTGGAAGTATTACCTTGGTATGCTGATATAGTTAATTATCTTGTTACAGGTAAACTTCCAGAGCATTGGACCAAGCAAGACAAGGCTAAATTCTTTGCAGAAATAAAGAATTTCTTTTGGGATGACCCGTATTTGTTCAAGTATTGTGCAGACCAAATTGTTAGACGATGCGTCCCAGAAAGTGAAATTCAGAATATCCTTTCATTCTGCCATGAACAAGCTTGTGGAGGCCATTTCAGCGCTAAGAAAACAGCGACTAAAGTTTTACAATGTGGTTTCTATTGGCCAACTATATTTCGAGATGCTTACACTTTCTGTTCTTCATGTGATAGGTGTCAACGAATGGGGAGCATTACACGAAGGAACATGATGCCATTAAATCCAATTTTAGTGGTTGAAATTTTTGACGTATGGGGTATCGACTTCATGGGACCCTTTCCCCCATCTTTTGGCCATCAATACATATTGGTTGCTGTTGACTACGTATCAAAATGGGTAGAAGCAATTCCATGTAGGACCAATGATCACAAGGTGGTGATAGCATTTTTGAAAAGCAACATTGTTTCACGCTTTGGATTCCCTCGAGCAATAATTAGTGATGGTGGTGCCCACTTTTGTAACAAAGCATTCAAAGCTCTTTTGACAAAGTATTCAATCACACACAAAGTGGCGACCCCGTATCATCCGCAAACCAGTGGCCAAGTTGAGATCTCCAATCGAGAAATAAAGCACATATTAGAAAAGACGGTGAGGCCAGACAGAAAAGATTGGTCATTAAGACTTGATGATGCATTATGGGCATATAGAACGGCTTTCAAGACCCCGATTGGGATGTCACCCTACAGGCTAGTGTATGGAAAAGCTTGCCACCTACCTGTGGAACTTGAGCATCGTGCATATTGGGCCATCAAGAAATTCAACTTTGACATGCAGCAAGCCAGCTCAGAAAGAAGATTACAACTGGCAGAACTTGAAGAAATTCGCAATGACGCATACGAAAATGCCAAGATTTACAAGCAACGAATGAAAGTCTTTCATGACAAGCACATTATGAGAAAATCGTTCACTCCAGGTCAGAAAGTGCTTTTATTCAATTCTCGCTTGCATCTATTCCCAGGTAAGTTACGCTCTCGTTGGTCTGGCCCATTTATTGTTCATACTGTTTTTCCACATGGGGCAATTGAAATTAAGGACCCAAAGAACGGTGTCACGTTTAAAGTTAATGGTCAAAGATTAAAGCCATATCTAGAATACCAACCACATGGAGAAGACACCGAAATAAATTTGAGTGACCCACCAGATTTGAATTGAATTTTTTTTTCTTTCTTCTTTTCGTTGATTTGAGTTTTTTTTCTTTCTTTATATTATTCTTCTGCTAATTGAAATTATTTTTGCATAAGTGTGTTTGTTTAACTATTAAGTTTTCTTTTATCGTTTTTAATCATGAGTATCTTACTTAGACCGTTCCTCCTGAACATTCTTAAACCACTTCAACGTGTCAAAACTCATCTCAAAAGGCAGATTCAATTTTGTAAAACACATTGTATTTGGACTCTGCAACCACCAGAGTTAGTATCCTATGTTGAGGGTTTAGAAAGCCAACTCAGAGACATTGAGAGACGTGTTTACGACATCCAGTTGGAGCTTAAGGCAAATTCAATAAGAGGACGATTTTAATTTTCTTTGTGTGTTTTAATTTGTTTTTCTGTTTGTGGGCTTTAGTTAGTTACCCCGGTAAAGTGGCGGATAACGGTACTCCGTGACAATCAAGTCGGTTACTTCGGTTTCCCATAATAACTGATATTCTGAGGTGAAGGTATGGACAGAAACGAGATTCTAGCAAAGCTTTACAAGTGATTCCCTTCACTTCCTCAGAATTCCCTCCTTACAATCTATAAAGCTTGGTCCGAACGCATGCGATTGCTCATGAGGAATAACATACCTGTTGACATCTGTTGGTTAATTGAGGCTAAAGTACGATTGGCAGGAGAGTTACCTCCAAAATTTATTGCATACATGCCTAGTTGTGGTAAAGGAAATTATGCAAGAAAACGACGAGCTCGAAGAATTTCTGTTGCTTGTCATAAGTGTGCCAGAATGAGTTGTGATAAAAATCCATGTTCTTTAGGAATGATGTCTGATAACAGGGAAGATAAGATTCAATTCATTAGGGATGGCTTGAATAAGGAGTCATTGGATGATATCCTTTGTCTCTTGAAACACATCCCAGTGGATATGTGCAAAGAGCGATTCTCCAATTATGACCATTATTCCAGAAAGAGCATGCACGATATAGTCTCGGGAATCTGACAATAAACGACCATGTTTGCTAGTTTATAAGAAAACTGGATGGGAAGCCTATCCTCGACCCATAGAGGGCGTTCAAGCCGTTTCTGGACGTAAAACCAGAGGAAGATGTGAGCTACAGTCGCAACTATCTGTAAATATCCTTTTACTTCACTGTTATTTTGTTTCACTGTTATTTTATCTTTTGCATTATTGTCTTTAATAATTCTATTTTATCATTATTTCTTTTTCTTTTTACTGTTTCCTTTTTGACTCGCGAGCCATGTACTTTACGCGTTATTTGACACAGACATGCCACCTCATACACAGTTGTGATCCACTATCACCAAGATTCTTAAATATGACTTTTTGTTAAGAACTCACAAATTATTTTTGAGAAATATTTCAATGGCAGCTACTCCCAATAGACAATTTAAGAACATTTGTGTGCTTTCTGGATTTACCTATGGCAAACATAAAGAGTTCGTTGATGCAGCCATAGATCTTGGTCGAAGCATAGCAGAGAGAAAATTACACTTGGTGTATGGAGG